>LBNU01012039.1:0-13961 GCA_014162995.1 Artemisia annua
AGAGATTTCTTTTCTCGGCACCCTTCAATCCCACCAGGTAGAGTAGATATATCACAGTAATATAGTTTGTTGACAGGATCACAGCCCTCGTTAATATAAAGAAGAACAAACTGCATAAGAGATGAACATATTAGATAACATCCGAGATTGAGATGCAAAAATTGTATTTGTTATAACTTAAATATTTGCTAAATATAACACTATAGCCTATAGTAAAAGGAAACATTCTAAAATAGACAAAAGACACATCTCCATAGAAACAAAATTAGTGAATACAAAAAAATTACTTTAATTCAACTAAAAACATTATATGCAAAAAAAAAAAAAAAAAAAAAAAAAAAAAAAAAAAAAAAAAAAAAAAAAAAAAAAAAAAAAAAAAAAAAAAAAAAAAAAAAAAAAAAAAACACACACACACACACATACACACACCATGTTTTTCATTTAAGATATGCGTAACACTTTAAAATTGGTGAACTTTGATTGTTATCAGTCCACCTCAAACCTTGACTACTATTTCCCAAAATCCAAACCACAAGATCAAGCATGCAACTTATAACATAGCTTTAACTACATTCTTAAATATGAGGATTTTCAGTTTTTAAATGAAATTTAGTTTAACTACTAGCCAACATTACTATTTTGATACTTAAAAAATGAACAATGTGACATAAATATTAGCTCCCTATATTTTAAATATGTAGATTGTTACCTTTCCATCTTCAGTTACAGATGCTCCAAGCGTGTACTGTGGATTTTCAGGGTTTTCCCAACATAGAATATCCTCAGATTGATCTGTACCCAAGAAATGATAGTAGAGCTGATGATCAAGGTTCGCGTTTGTCTCTGTTCCAGCATCCAAATTCTCACCTTCCCTACAAATTTTCCAGTGTAAACGTTATCATCCATCTATATTCAAGAAAAGATATAGCCATCAAGTTTATATGTTACACATGTTGCGACTAAATTCAATTTTAACCATCTTAAAGGACAACATGCAAATGCTTATCCTTAAAATGTCGTTTGGGAATTATAATTGACACTAATTTACTGTAAATTTGAGCATGTTAAACAAAAAACAATATCAGATGTCATTTTGCACTTACTTTGGAGCAGGGTAGCGGCTGTAGAAGAAACCTTTGCTATCAGTTGTCCAACTAATACCCGAAAATTTAACCTGTCACAAAGCAAATATGTCATCCACTTATTGCAACACTGAACTTCATAAGAGAAATAACTAAATACTCACCCATGACAACGTATCAGGCTCAACTTTCTTGTCATCAATCCGCATTACTTTAACAGTGACCCAATCACTTCCACTTGAACTAAGAGCATACGCCAAGTACTCAGCATCCTCACTAACAGCATACGTACTCAACGCCACAGTTCCATCTTCACTTAGTCCATTCGGATCAAGCAACACCTCTGCCTTTCCATCCAAACTATCCTATAAAACCAACAAAAAAAGAGATTAAAGCTATAACAAAAAACAATACCAACAAAACGATATCTACTTCCGGTGCCTTAATTTACTGTATAGCTGTATCACCATATATACCTGCATGTACATGACTTTCTGTGGTTGAAGCCCGCTATTATGAAAGTAAAAGTACTTATCAGCTTCTCTAAATGGAGCACCAAACTTGGGGTAGTCATAAAACTTGGTAAGCTTATCATGAAGCTTTTCCCGTGTCTCACATTTTTTCAGCACAGATTCGGTCAATTCCACTTGCTTTTTCACAAAGTCTTTTACCTCTTCCGAGTCTGGATCTTCAAGCCTAAAAGTGAATATTCCATGGTAAATGTTCAGTTAGATATGCGATTTCAAACTTTCCAAGAAAATGTTGATCAAATTTCGAAACTTATACCAATTACAACAATATGGAAAATGTTCCATTCTATGTAATGGGTTATTTCCTTTATCTTTTGATGTAACAAACTTCTACTTTGTTACCAATCTATGTAAGGGAGCTTCTATATGGATATACAGTGACTCCAGTATGCTGCCACTCGCTATTTTAAGTTTTAATGACTACAAAAGGTCAATTACATACATTGCCAAGTGATTGAAAGTTTGTTAAGACAACAGGTGAAACAAAGACAGTTCGTTACATACTATGACAATTTGGTGAATGTTCGTTACCATTTGGTTCAATATAACCTACAAGCTTATTTATGCAGCATGTTAGCTTATTCTTTATTTTATTTCTTTTGGGGTAACCATGGTTTCCAACTGTTTGACACCTTATATGTACGTAAGAAATTATTCACTAGTTAAAAAAAGGGACCTAGTTGAGGAAATTAGGCCTGGGATAATAAACAAATCTGCATATGTGATAAGAAATTATATGCTGTTTGAAAGCTCAATATGTGATAAGGCAGAACTCTGTTTGAAAGCTCAATATGTGATAAGACAGAACTCAGAAGGAACCTAATCACCTTTCCTATTCTTTCCCGGGCCCCGCTACAAAGAAATACATTCACTTTCTAAAATATCCTAGATATGTAGGCGGAAACAGAGAGCTTAACCAAAGAGTGAGCCCAATAAAGATGCCTAAAAGGATCACTGGCTCTTAAGTCCAACAATGATGGCACTGCAACGAATGCAATAGTTTCATATAATAATTATAATCTCACAAGCATATTAATACTACCCTTAATCAAGAATCATTTGACACTGTATCGTGACATTATACATTTTAGTTACATTAATGGAAAGAAATGAAATTTTGCCGATAAAGGAATTCATTACTATTATGCTTAATACCTTACCTTTAATGTGTGATGGTCTATCATTTCTTACTCATTTCATCCTATATTTTGCTTGCACTGATGCCATTATCGACTAATAAAGGTATCTTTAAGAATTACAAATATTATGATATTAAGAAAATGTCTCAACTGTACATAGGAAGTGTAAGTAGATCGTAGCCACAAGTTTGAGTATGCTTAATACTAGCATTTTGCATCGAAATTATGACAAGGTTCAACATAGTAATCGAATAACTACTCGAATAATATGTTGTGATGAAAGATTTCTATTTAACCATCACATGCTTTCACCAATAAATCATTTACAATTAAACTCACAAATTAAAAGTTGACTTTAAATAGATCAAATGTAACGTACACCTTAATTTACTATCTGGCATGCAACAAATTTATGGTGTTGACTTATGTAACTGCAAAAGTCAAATAGTTGGCCTCATAATGTAAACAGCAAGAAAATGAATGTCTTGATATCCACAAATTAATAATCAAGGATTTTTAACTCCCAAATCATTTGTTGCAATTAAAACTCTGAAAAACCAATTAACTTCATCACCTATAAATATCCATGTTTTACTCAAAACTGAATTATCCAACAAACCTTCATTTTTAATCAATCTTCTTGAACGTCTTATTTAAACTATGGCTAAGAAACCGAGCTTGGGTCGCCAAAAGATCAAAATTGCGAAAATCCAAATAAAAAACCATCTACAAGTAACATTCTCGAAGAGAAGATCAGGGCTCTTCAAGAAAGCTAGTGAGCTTTGCACGTTGTGCGGGGTCGAAATCGCTATTGTGGTATTCTCACCGGCCGGAAAAGTTTTTTCTTTTGGTCATCCTAAAGTCGAGTCAGTTGTTGATAGATTTCTGGCTCGAAACCCTAATCTTAACACAACACGTTTACATCCTGTTGAGGCTCATAGAATAGCCAGCATTCCTGAACTAAACATGCAATTAACACAGATGCTTAACGAGTTAGAAGCTGAGAAAAAAAGAACCGAGACACTAGACGAAATGAGAAAGACAAGCAGGAGCCAGTTTTGGTGGGAAGCACCAATAGAAGACTTGTCTCTGCATGAACTCGAACAATTGAAGGACTCAATGGAGGAACTTAAGAAGACCGTGGCTATACAAGCTAATAAGCTATTCATTGAGAATTCTAACTCAATGTCGATATTTGGAACTAATAATAGTATTAGAGGTGGTGTCAATCATTATGAAATGAAGCCTACTTCCATCATACCGGGTGCTTCTCATGTCCAAAACTATGGATATGGACATGGTTTGTTCTGAAGTTTTGTCCATTCGAAAAGATAAAGTATTAACGACTACAAAAGGTCAATTACATACATTGCCAAGTGATTGAAAATTTGTTACTAAAAAAAGGTAAAAAAAATATAGTTCATTACATACTATGACACAATTTGATAATGTTCGTTACCATTTGGTTCAATAAAACCTAGAAGCTTATTTATGCAGCATGTGAGCTTATTCTTTATTTTATTTATTTTGGGGTAACCATGGTTTCCGACTGTTTGGCCCGACTAATCCACGGGGTTTGAACCCACTGCCTTTCAGACTCAAACCGAGTAAAGCCCTCCCTTTGGCGTGGCCACTTCACTATAAGCTATTTTGAGTATCCAGACAGCTAACGGTTTAACATCTGATTTTGCAGAAATATGCTAATAAGAATACGTTCTTTTAAGACACAAACACCCACTAAGAACTTCACGATACAAAAGAACATCAACTAATAATGGTATTCATATACAAATTCAATACCAAATTAGTCACAGACTCATCGTAAATAGCAAGTACGAGAATTTAATTTTACAACACACCGAAAATTAAACAGAAACCTAAACTTTGATCAGCCTTAAAATCAGTATGCTGTCTACATTCTAAAAACTTTCCAATAAACGTTTGATCAGATTTTCACACTTTACAACAAATTGCACCATAATGTAACGAAGTTCAATTGAATTGTTACAGTATGTAACAAACTATTTCTTCAAAACTTTTGATGGAACAAACTTTTATTCTATTACCAATGTATGCAAGTGACCTTTCTATATAGTGACGTGGCATGCCACGTCACTATTTAACCTACCAAATGTCACTTATATACATCGGTAATATAATAAAAGTTTGGTACATCAAAAGGTTTAAAATAGTTTGTTACATATGATGGGAATTCAATTTAACTCCGTTACATTATGGTGTAATTAATTCTATACAATTAACAATTCTATACAATTAACAAACTTTAATCAAATTGTTATTGTAAGTAACGAACTATTTCTTTTTTAACGTTTTAATGTAACAAACTTTTATTTTGTTACCTATGTATGCAAGTGACGTTTCTATATAGTGGCGTGGCGTGCCACGCCACCATTTAACCTACCAAAGGTCACTTGCATACATCCGTAACGAAATAAAAGTTTGTCACATCAAAAAGTTGAAAAAGAAATAGTTTGTTACTTACAATAACAATTAGATTAAAGTTTGTTAATTGTATAGAATTAATTACACCAAAATGTAACCAACTTAAACCAAATTGTGATTTGTATGTTTTAATTATACCTAAAAACTATCAACAAGTATAAATCTAATCAACAACTATTCAAAAAAAAGTTAGAGATTATAAATAAATAAAAAAAGAGATAGATACCATCGATAAGGATCAGGAACAGATACACCATGATAAGTCTCAACCACAGACTCATCACGCCTGAACGAAGGATAGGACAGAGTCTCACCAATACTAGATAACGAACCCATGGAAGAAGAACAAAGAAGGCGTTTGAAAGTGTTGGGTTTTGTTGGAGTATAGGTAAGGTGTTTGATGAAAGGTTTTTGAATCGGAGAATGAGTTTTTGAGTGTTTGGAGTGTTTGAGTTGGTGTTTTATTAAGAGATGTAACGATGACTTTGAGGTCGTTGCGGGAAAAATGGTGCCTCGCGTGTGGTGTGCACATGATGATAACATTTTTTTGTTTATTGCGTATTAAATGGGTTTTTGTGTTTGGAATATTGGATAGGGTGTGAGTTTAAACAATGTGGCATGAAATGAGTTGCCTTGTGACTAAAATACTAATACAAATATAATTTATTTTGTACAGTTTTTAAAATCTTGTGGGTTACTCTATGTGGTGCGCGATGTTTTTTTCTGATTTCTTTTTCATGGTTTGTCGGGGGACGTGGTTTCGGCTCATCTCCAAATAACTTTGGGAAATCCGGTGTCATCATCCGGATCAACAGGTTTGGGCGCATCCCACTTAGGGTGTTTTCTCAAGATTGCTCAAGGCCCTTTTTGAGTAAATGTTTTTCCATCCC
Organism: Artemisia annua; assembly: GCA_014162995.1. NCBI lineage: Eukaryota > Viridiplantae > Streptophyta > Magnoliopsida > Asterales > Asteraceae > Artemisia > Artemisia annua. Next base: position 6,105 of record LBNU01012039.1, read on the forward strand.
TCTCGTCACAATATGTACTCCTAAAATGGCTCATAAGGTTAACCTCTTTTTCATCACTCTCATTCAAATGTTTTAAACGTTTGTAGATAGAGTTGATTTTTTAGCAATTTTGGTTCAAAGTTGCCTATTTTCCCATCACTATATCTTTGGTACGTTAGTGTGGAGCACTTTTGTTGAACTCATAAGAATTTGGAACCAAAATGATAGCCCATCTTGGTCATTTCGGATTTGGTTATCATCAGAAACAACAATATAACACTCGGCTAATGATATTTTCTCGTCTTGCGTCCTATGAGTGGGATTCTTTGAGGATGCCTCGGTAGTGGTTGTTTTTTCAGTGGGTTTGGCGGGTCTTTTGTATTTTTCTTTGCCTTTCGATTTCTTGTGGTTGTAGGGTGGTGGTTGTGGTTGTTGTTGTGAAAAGAATTATGGTGATGTTGTTGAAGTTGTTAAAATTGATGTTGAAGTAGTTGTTGAAGAAAATATTGTTCAGGTGTATATGTTGGCATAGTATATTGGCTACTAAACGGAGCAAATTGGGGGAGCGAGGAAGAAAATATTGTTCGGTGTGTATGTATACACAGAATTATCGAAATTTAAAAGTTAGTTATTAAATAGTCTGATCTTAACGATGATGCATACAACTAAAAAAATGACAAGTAAAAGATACATTTTCAATTAGCTTGAGCTTATGAAAAGTTATAACTTATATAAGCTTGTGTGTTAAACAAAACATGGTTTAAAAGCTTAAAAGCTTAAGATTCATAAGGTTCTCCTCAAACACACCTAATATGTGAGGAGCTATTTCTTAAAATTAAAAATGTCAATAAGCGACAATGTTGATGAGCTCATATGTCGTGGCCGCATATGTTTGTATAAGACATGTGATTGTTTACTTATATTTTGTGGCTAATAACGGGCAATGTTTAAGTTCATTTATAAATTTTGTTTTCGTTCCTTTAAAAGATGTGATTATGTAATTATAAAGCTCTCCTTCAAAACTAATTGTAATACTCCAAGTTTTATAGATTTATCAAACTAATATTTTATTGACTTTAGAATACTTAGAAAAGTTATTCCGTAAAGATTTATTAGAAATAAAGACTTGTCATGCAAATAACTAACAAAAAGGACTAACGGTGCAAAGTAATTAACGGCAGGGACTAACGGTGCAAAGATGTTTTGGGCCAAAAGTTATCAAATTGCCCATATGACTTATTAGTCTCTAAATATCCAGAATTTTCTCATAGATACATGTGTTTGATACATGTCTTACTTAGACAAAAGATGAGGGAACTAAACTAGTTTCCCAAACATGAAGAAATCCTTCCATAATGATTCCAGGATGGTTTTTGATGTCACCATGTTGATTACAAGATGTTTTAAGCTCCCTTTGACATGTTACTATCAATGTATTAGTTAAACTCAAGTTTTGATTTCATGATCATAGTATAGAATTTGGACGTTTTAGTTAAAAAGCATGTTAAAGGCGATTTTAGACATGTTTGTAAGATTATATACATGTTTGATGTTCATAGACCAAGTTGGCATGATTTGTGAATTATAGTTGATTATGTTTCAGAATACATGAAGTCATGTTTATAGATTATGAGTTAGTTCATTATTATGATGATAATGATGCTTAGATAGAACCTTAAAGGGTGTTTGGCACAAGGCTTTATTAGCAAATTTAGACATGATTTAGGTGTTAATCTTATTGAAAATGATCTCCAACATGTTTAGTAAGATGAGGTGTTATTATGCAAGTGATAAGAGTTGGTTTATGCTGAGTTTTGGTCATTTTGGTTAAGGAAAAAAAGGGACGACAAGTTGTGCAGAATTTTGTGTCAACTTTGAAAGATCACAGAGAATCAACCGTTCGTCAGATTAAGATGAGGTATAAATCAAACTTATTGTTCTCTAAGTCTACATTTCAACAAAATTGATCTCAGGTCCTAACTCAAAGTTTAAGTGAGTCAAATTAGCAAAGTTCAACAAATTGTTAAGAAGACGCAAATTTTGCTATTGTACACAAGTTAATGAAAATGATATAGGTTATGTGTACGGATGTTATAGCAGGTTCTGATGACTATATAATGATATATTTATGTGTTTAGGTGATTTCGGAAGTATAGGAATGCCCGAGGAATGCCTAAGCCAACCAAGGTGAGTAATGGTTTAGTATTAGTGTTAAACCGTAAATATCACAACTTTATCAATCTAAATCACGTAAAATATGTAGAAAAGAGATGAGAAAGATGGTGACTTGAGAAGTATAATATGAGGCGTATGGAATGAGGATTATATTAAAGAAGCACACACATTACACATACAAGCACACACCTCAAATGAGAGTTTGAGGTGTATTTATAGTAGATATGATGCCCTAAAGGCTTTGATGAGCTTGGGCTTGGACTTGGTTTTTTACTTAAGTCTTAACTTATAACATATTAGCTTAACTAGTCCAAGGCCCAATGACTAATTCTACCTACACGACACACTATATTACATATGAGACTGACCATCACTTTTTCTATAAAATTTAAATGCTAACAATTAGCTTTTATGTCAATTTATCAAGTTTAGCGCAAAAGTTAGCATTTACTTATGCAATAGCAGAAGTAGCATTTAACTTTTTACATTTGCATCACGGTTCATAAAAACATTGATATCAATTTTTTTTCTTTTGACTTTTTTTAGTGAATATTACTTATTTTGCTTCTAGTTTATTGTCAATTGTTTTCAAATTTTTTTATTACAAACATGCATCAAAATCAGCAATGATATTAATTAAAAAAAACTTAAGTTTATTCTTAAGAAAAAAAAAAAAAGCTTAACATAAATATTAAAATAACATTCTTAATATCAAAACAATTATCAATGATATTAAGTTTTTTTAAAACTTAACACTAAAAAAGCTTAATATCAATTTTGGTTTTATAATCATAGTTACTTTAGCCTGTAAAAATGAATTTTTTTTCAACTTTAAATATCATAATAACATTGTTAATATCAAGAAAATCAAAAAATGATATTAATTGTATCTAAAGTATCTAAACTTAACACTAAAAAAAGCTTAATATAACTGTTGGTCTTATAATATCAATGTTATTCTTATAATCCTGGTTACTATAGATGGTGAAGATCAATGTTTTTCACATTTTTTTAAAAGTTAACACTAAAATCAACTATGAAAATTACATATTCATAATAAAATCAATTATATGTGCGTGTGTGGGTAAAAAATTGCAACTTTGAAATAAAATATCTATAAAAGAAAATTTACAATACCATCGATAAGGATCACGAATAGGTACACCATGATACGTATCAACAACAGATTCATCACGGCGAGCAAAAGGATAGTGAAGAGATTCCTCGGTAACAAATACGGGATCCTTGTAGCGACAAGAAAATATGCGAAAGATAATACACATTTTTGGAGTTGAAATGCAGGAAAGTATTTGGAAAAATGCTAATGAGTTTGGGTCGATGAAAGTGTTGGGTGTATGTGTCAACTCTTTATAATTTGCGAAGACTGCACGGGAAGAATGATGCTCATGTGGTGAACATGCCATTCCAAGATTCTTTTAGATTTAGATTGAGTGTGTTTCTAAATAATGTGGACAAAAAGGGAGATTCTTTCCTTTAGAAATAAGGATTCTTCTATAAATTATACATATTTGATCTGTTATCACTTAGACAAAACCATATTCACCCAATTTGTACACAAATAATAAAGTTGAAATTCATTATTCATTGCCTTGAAAAGTTCATTATGGTTAAAGACGCAAAGCGCGCAACATGAAACAAATTTTATAAAAATCGATCCAATGGCTGAAGATGCAGCAACTCATATTTTCAGGTCATTACTAAACTATAAACTAAAAACACTTTACTTTAGGTGTTTGAATATCCACTTTAACATATAATCGTTAGGTTAAATCGCGTGTGCCGAAAAACTACTTTAATCGTATACCAACACCAGACTAAGTTTAGTCTATGACTTATATATGCTAAATGACTTTTACAAGCATATTTTATAAGTTCATGCATTAGTTTTACAAGTTTTACGTAAAACATATGCGTTTTGCATTTAAGCTCATACATGCATTCAATAACTTAACCAACCCAATCCACAACCTTTATAATATACACATACTTACACACAATGGCGGAGCTATGAAGAGATTGGAGGGGGTTGTGGCCCTTCCACAACTTTTATCTCATAGTGTATTTTATGATAAAAATATATATATGTATTACAATTTGGCCCTTTTATATATAGAGAATAACATGTTTGGCCCTCCCAAAAGGGTGAAGTCTGTATATACGTAACAAACTTTCTGAAATTAACCAATATACGTAACATACTTATTTTATTCACAAGATACGTAATATACTTTTAAATACTTACCAATGTACGTAACATTGATGATTACCATTTTAAAAAGTTACAGTTTTGGTCCCTGTTTTTATGTTGACTTTCGCTGTTAGTCCTTTGACTTTTTTTTCACTTAGAAAGGTTACAGTAATGGTCCCTTGACATTTCGTTGACTTCCATTGCTAGTCCTTTGACATTTTAATACGATTTCGTCCGTTTTTCTTTACGTTTTTATCTGTCTTAACCCGTTTTCCTCTGTTTTTATACGCTTTCGTCCGTTTTTCTTACGTTTTCATATGTTTTTGTCCGTTTTCATCCATTTTTATATGCTTTCGTCCGTTTTTCTTACGGTTTCTTACATTTCTATCCGTTTTATACGTTTTTTCTAGATAAAAACATATGAAAACGTAACAAAAACGGACGAAAGCGTATAAAAATGATTGAAAACGGATAAAAACGAACAAAAACAAATAAAAGTGTATGAAAACATAAGAAAAATGGACAAAAGCGTATAAAAACGGATAAAAACGTATGAAAACGTAAGAAAAATGAACAAAAGCGTAAAAAACGGATGAAAACGGACACAAAGGATAAAAGCATAAGAAAAACGGACGAAAGCGTATATAAATGGATGAAAACATACACAAAGGATAAAAGCATAAGAAAAACGGACGAAAGCGTATAAAAACGGATGAAAACGGACAAAAACGGATAAAAAAGTATGAAAATGTAAGAAAAACGGACGAAAGCGTATAAAAACGGATAAAAACGTAAGAAAAACGGACGAAAGCGTATAAAAATGGAGGAAAACGGGTTAAGACGGATAAAAACGTAAAGAAAAATGGACGAAAGCGTATTAAAATATCAAAGGACTGGCAATGGAAGTCAACGGAATGTCAAGGGACCATTACTATAACTTTTCTAAGTAAAAAAATGTCAAAAGACTAACAGTGAAAGTCAACGTAAAAACAGGGACCAAAATTGTAACTTTTAAAATAGTAATCGTCAATGTTACGTACATTGGTAAGTATTTAAAAGTATATTACGTATCTTGTGAATAAAATAAGTATGTTACGTATATCGGTTAATTTCAGAAAGTTTGTTACATATATACAAACTTCACCCCTCCCAAAACAAGTCACCAAGCTCCGCCTTTGCTAGTTACACATCCATATACTTCAAAAATACAAATAACCCCCCCTCCCCCCAAAACCCATATAAAACCGGCCATGTAGTTGTAGTAAGGCCAACACTTTTTTTTAAGTCTTTGAAACTCACTTTTACCTCGAAAATGCAATCCTCAAAAGCCATCATACATTGGAGGCACAACCCCGAGCCCTTTCTTTTGCACGCCCCATATAGTCACAAGAACACCATCTCTTGTCTTGTTTCCTAATTTGATGTTGCAAAGAATTATGAACCATAAACAACCATTTGACTTTACTAGTTCTTCACTGCATAAGAGAGTAACTTGTGACCATTGTCAACACAATCAAACACAACTCATTTTTCTTTCTCTATAGTTACTTGAATGTCAGCAAGCTAGGGAAACAAGGGGTATTTCAATATTGTTTAAGAGTCTTGAAAGGGATTGAAGTTTGAGTAATTATAAGCTAGGTAGGGTTCATAACTTTTAGTTAGGGTTTTAATTTGTACTTGGTGTTCTTGTTCATCTATTCATTCACCAACTACTTGTAAGCATCCACAACTCATTTCTCACTTCATTTACATGCTTATATATATCATCTCATGTCATTTTTATATCACCTATATACGCTTGTTCATGTTGAAAATTTGATTTAAAGTAAGTTTAGAAAACCTATTTTTTGCCCAAGATTTTCGGCCGTATATATCACCATAGAAAACCATCTTAAACATCTTTACGGGCAAAGCCAATTTACGTACACTTAAATACACGTCTTAAGATGTTTCATGTCGAATTTTGTAATTTTTAGAGTTGATTTACTATTTTTAATAAATGATACATAATCATTAGTCAAAAACCGACCACAAACTGAGTTCCAAATTTCAATAATATAAATCACCCTTTAAGGGTAATATGGCATGTTAAGCGAGTTGATTTTTTTTAGACGAGACCTTAACTTAAACGTAGCAAGTTGGATCGAGTCATGAGGATAAGTAACGAAGAAGATATGACCAAATAAAGTCGAGTTATATTTTCTAAAAATCCGGCAGCATGATGACCGTGTATTTTTTTAATTTTTTGGAATAACCGGTAAGGAACTAAAAAAAATTATATTTTTTAAAAGTAATCTCAAAAACTATGAATTTAGGTTTTTGAACCAAATGATTTCATTAGAAAAGGAGTGAGATGTAGCTCGATGAAGTTGGAAAATTTCTGAAAAAGTGTAACAGCAGGTCCCCTTTATTAATTTGAAAAAAGCAACATCCAAAACATGTTTTCACGAATTGAGGTCTTGAAACAATGAAAGTAGACATACACTACTAGAAAACGGAGAACAGGCGACGAAAACATTCTCGTCGACACAATGTCGACGGGACAATGCACTACACGACAAAAAAACTCCTTGACCAAGCCGGGCTGCGTTGAATTTTTATTAACTTGATGGTTCCGTCGACATGTCGACTGGACCAATTTGGTCAAAGTTTTTTCGTCAATTATTGCTAAGACTTGGGTGGGGAAATATCCCGCCAATTTCTTCCCGTCGACATGTCGACAGGAAGAGATAATTACAAAAGATCAACGTGTGATTAACATTGATTAACGCTAATTACATAGTTTGTTAAACCCTCCCGTCGACATGTCGACGGGAAGAAATTATAATAAATTATTAAAATGAATATTGGCCAATATTATGGCGGGGTTTTTCCCGCTTGTTGTTCCCGTCGACATGTCGACGGGATAATAAAAGCATAAAAATAATTATGTAAAGTAAGTGTCTAATATAAATGGCGGGAATTTTCCCGCGTTCATTATCCCGTCGACATGTCGACGGTTTTGTCCCACAAAAATTCTTCCTATATATATATGCCAACAAAATCATTCCCGTCCATTCCCGTCTCAACTTTTACCCGTGAAAATTCTTACCAAACATTTTCGTCTCATTTTACAAGACAAACATGACTTGGCGTGGTTGCACAATTGAAGAGGAGTACTCAAAAATATTGTCACACGAGCTCCTCTTTAATGAAGTTATGTTACATTGGGGTCATGCAGTTTATGAGGAGTATGGTTCTTTTAAGGACGCTGAACCGTGGATGAGAGACAAGATTATCGAATGGTGTAGGAAAAAGTCGTACTACAAAGAGTACATGGAAGAGCTAGATGCTACTGAAGCTGAAAGCACGTTTCACGTCCACACCGAAGTTGATAATCTGGAAAATAGGATCGCAAATGTTGAAGCTACATTTGCACGTATCAAGGAAATGAGAGCAAGGAAGGGAAAAGATGGTGCGAGTTCGAGCAAAGCGGGAAGTAGCCGCAAAAAAAA
>LBNU01012039.1:26640-44076 GCA_014162995.1 Artemisia annua
CGCAACCGGGGAACAACTCACAGGAGGACGGGGAACATTGTAAGCTATTATTTAGCTGACAATGTAGGCAAAAGACGACAACCGTGCTCCTAAAGAAACGCAACCCACTATGTGGGGACACTAATAAGTGGACCAGAGAATTTTTCGGAGGAATCTGTCCTAGTACGAGGTTGGAAGAAAACGACAAAGATCCAAGGGTATAAATACAGGGAGCTCGCCACACCCAAAGGGTCAACAACTATTACTCTCTTTCTCTAAATACTTTATCTCACAAAAATGTTTACTTACTCTGTGAGCACCAATTTTGTACTAACACTTTATATTATGTTTTACCATATCATGCAACTATATATAGGTATAATAAATATATTTGTTTGTTAACGAATCAAATGTATTTACACATTTGGATTTTTTACACTAAATTTTTATAGTTTATGTTAAAATACATTTCAAAATATAGATTTTCAAACGATTGAGAAAAAAAGAATTAAAAACAATAAGTTAAAAACTAATAGATTTTCAAATTTGTTATTGTTTGAACATTTAACATCATGTGTATCGTAATGGTTTGATACAATCTTTAACTAATATGATTATGCAAATTTGATTAACTAATATGATTATGCAAATTTAATAAATTGTCATGAAAATAAGACCCGGACCATCTAAAGATTAAGTCCTAAGACTTAAATGTTGAGTCTTTATGACTAAAATTTTTATGTATGAAATTATAAAATAAGAGTTTCTTGCCATATTGTAAGTATTTATGATTTGATATCTAATGTTATACAATTCACTTAAAAATAATAGACCTATTATATTTCATGTAAAAGGTTTACAAGCAAAGTTAATAACCTAATATCACTACCATTCAATATCTTAAACTAATTGTCATTGTGACTCTTATTAAAAATGAATGAGGGTAAGAATTAGGAGGAGTTATCAAATCTCTTCGTATTCGAAACTATATTGTTAAAGTAAAAGATAAAAGATTTGGCAGTCATAACACAAATCAATCCAAATCTAATAGTCCAACAAACTATTTACTTCACGTCCTTTATTCAATTAAGTTTTTTTTTTTAAATAAAAAGTTGTCGATATTTTATTGTCTTAACTATTTGCTTAAAGAATTATGAAGCACATCAATTTAGAAAAACCAGCAACATTTATCAAGTTCTCTAACATCTCGAAATCTGCCATTGAAGAAAATATATCAATGTATGAATGGTTTTAAAATTCCATATGACAAAGATGCCAAATAAATAGGCAAACAATAATTTATGTAACTTATTCATATTAAAATATTACATGTGAAGAGACTCTTTTAAAAGTAACAACTTGGAAAAAGTCTCTTCACATATACTCTTTTAATGTGAAAAAACTATTTTAAATACCGGAATATCCTTTAAGTCATGAATAAATCATGTATATAACCTCGATAATGTTTATGTCATGCTTACAAAAATTGTGATACCATCACAACTACAAACATAATGACGAAAATAAGTACCGTACATTACACTATAAATAATTGGATAGAGCCCATGTGCAACGCACGGGTCTTCATGACTAGTATATAATAAGAATGAAATGCAATAACTCATTAATAACTTGGATTAAATACACTCAAAATCGACATATTCAATTTCTTTACAAAAGTATGTGTCAATGAACTAGAAACCATTCGTCGACAAATTTCACAAAAGACTAACCACGTGAAAAGCTAGAAATCTATCATATGGTGATAGACTAACACTACTCAAATCGGTAGTTGGTGATCTAGGTATTTACTTCTTCTCTCTTTTCAGGACCCCTAAACTTGTGATTAGCTACTTAGAAAAGCTAAGGCACACTTTTTTTGGGTTGTTCGATTGACTCCAAGATGTTTTGGGTGCATGGAAAAAAGTGTGCTCTTCAACCACCTGTGGGGGCCTTGAAATTAGTAGTTTAGAAGCATCAAACTTAGCTATGTTGACCAAATGATGGTGGAGATTTCACTCAATTTCTAATTCTTTTTGTAAACTCATTGTCACTTATATTCAAGGTGATCATGGAGGCATCGATGTCGTAGCCCAACATGTACACCGGTCGTCCACAATTTGTAAATTGGTGGTTAATTCATTTTTTATTGCCTTGCCAACTGAATGAAGTATACGAAATATATACAGGATTACAATGAGTTATTTTTAGTAAATGGGCAATCACATGCAATCACCCTTTAATGTATACAACTAATCATCCTTATCTAATTTGTTGTACATATCCCTTTGATGAGGCAATGTGGATTAATACTCCCCCGCAGTTGGAGCGAGAGGAATCCGGACGTTCAAACTGGATCTAAAATCTTCAAATAAAGTTGAAGGAAGTTCTTTGGTGAAGATATCTGCGTACTGATAGTGAGAGGGTACATGGAAAACACGAACATGACCAGTAGTAACCAAGTCACGGACAAAATGAATATCAATCTCAATATGTTTGGTCCGTTGATGTTGAACATGATTCACTGACAAATAGATGGCACTAACATTATCACAGTAGACAAGAATGGCAGTAGAAAGAGGAGAATGCAGCTCACGAAGAAGGTTACAAAGCCAAGCAGTTTCAACTACAACATTGGCAACACCCCGGTACTCGGCTTCGGCACTGGACCGGGAGATGGTTTGCTGTCGCTTGGAAGACCAAGAAAGTAGATTATCGCCAAAAAAAACACAATATCCCGAAGTAGACCGTCGTGTGGATGGGCAACCAGCCCAATCTGCATTTGTATATCCAACAAGAGAAGTAGTAGAAGAAACATATAGGTGTAGACCAAAATCCAAAGTCCATCGAACGTATCGGAGAATACGTTTAAGAGCAGCTAAATGTGGCTCACGAGGATCATATACATGTGGAGACTTTTCTTTATTACACGGAATAAATTTACGAGACACAAGAGACCGTAGCACTTCGTCACCTGGATGGCCGAGGCGTTGGTGCCACATGGAGAAACTTGTTGAGAGAAGAGCGGTAGGGATAGTTGACGGCTTGGTAACTGGATAGAGATCACCCGAACTGTCACATCGAAGGAGGATATGACGAGTCAGGAAATCCTTTACAGAAAACCAAATGCGTCAAATTCAATAGTGCAATTATTATCCCTAGTGAACTGACGAACAGAAATAAGATTTTTAATGATGTTAGGAGTAACAAGAATATTATGAAGGTGAAGTGGCCGATGGGGAGATGGAATAATGCTATGGCCAGTGTTGGTGACTGGAATAGAATTGCCGTCACCAACGTGTACAGATGGGAATAAACGTTTATTAAAAATGGTACTTAAATTACTTGCATTAGAAATGAAATGAGAGGAGGTACCTGTATCCATATTCCAAGTCGGGTCTTGAAATGTCATAGTACTAAAAGCACTGCGGAGAGAAGTTGCTTGAGACGGATACGCAATCGGGGCAGGTCCAAGAATACCATTTAGAGCAGCGGGCTGATGGTGTTGGGCTGTTAGATATGGGGTTTTTTTGCTGGGTTGGGTAAGCATAGGTGGCTGGTATATTATGTGGTGTTGGGTAATTAATGGGTTGTTGGTTGTATAGTGGGGTTGTAAAAGCTAGTTGGGTGGGCTGTTGGACTGGTTGAAGTGGAGGGGTAGGTTGGTGATAGTGTTGGGCCACACGGTTAGAGTATAGCCCAGGTGGAGCCCAGGCGTGGGTGTGGTATTGATTTGGCAAAGTAGATCCACAACCAAAAAATACCTTTGTGTTACAAGTAGAATACCCCGAATTGTTTTTATGATTTAAACCTGATATGTTCCGATAATCATGAATAAACTTGCAACGGTTACCAAACTTACACGTTCCTTTATTAAAATGATTACACAATTGAGGTAGGCTTTGAGATTGAGTAGTTTGAGAATTAATGTTACCATCAGTTTTGGACGCGTAGGAGACAGGAGGTTTATTAGTTGCGACCATTGGTGCTGATATAAGGATGTAAGGTTGAAGGATGTCGGCTGTTCCTTTACGGCAAACAATTAATAGTATGACAAATCACGTGGCACCACCAACAATTTACTCAATTCACAATGAGTTATATATTATTTTATGTGTTGGTATTAATTAGTGGATAATGAAAGAATTAGTGGATAAGAATGTGAGGGAGGAAGGAGGTTTGGAGGAGATTTTTGGATCGGTATTATGGTTTGGTTGATACCATGTAAATTGGTGGTTAATTCATTTTTTATTGCCTTGCCAACTAAATGAAGTATACGACATATATACAGGATTACAATGAGTTATTTTTAGTAAATGGGCAATCACATGCAATCACCCTTTAATGTATACAACTAATAATCCTTATCTAATTTGTTGTACATATCCCTTTGATGAGGCAATGTGGATTAATACAATTCACTAAAATTATATCATCAATTTAAATGTATCGAGTAGTAACATCAGTCTCCACTTGATTTTCAGACGTAAGGTGGGTGACGGTTCTACCTTTGCATTATGGAAAGACATTTGGTTCAGGGAGTTGAAGCTTAAATATGTCTTTCCAAGATTGTATCGACTAGAAATTGTGAAAGATTTTAAGGCAAATGAGAGGCGTAATCATTTATGGGGGCCCGGATCAAGAACATGGATTTAGCACTTTAGCGTCGGCCCATCATAAATAACCATGAAAACATACAATTAATGGGCTTGTTTCTCTACTTAAAGAATTCGACATCACAGATTGCCTAGACTCATTGGGAACTCAAACTAGACAACACCAAATTGTATTATGTGGCATCCAAAATACCTTATGAGTCTAATATCATGGGCATATATAGTAAGTGATCTTACTAATCTTTCTAAGGGTCCGTTTGGTTTATAAGTGGGGTTGGATTCGGATTTGAGTTGGATTTAAGAAAGATAAATTATATTGATTTATACTAACCCAAATAAATGTGTCATTAAAAAAAAAGTGGAATGATGAGTGACTAAATGAGTGGTAGCAAAATGAGAAGTACAAAGAAGTGTGGGATCCTTTTATTGAAACCAGCCAATTCATTATGGTATGAGTTTTTGGGTATTCTTTTATTCCCTGATTTCAGTTAGTCATACCAAACAACTTTTTATTACCTCAAATCCAATCAATTGTACAGTGCGACACCTCCGAACCAAAGTGCACCTAAGTGTTGTTTCGATGTTGGTACTCAAACTATGTTGTGGATCATTTTATGATTTTTTTTTTTTGGAATAGAACTTGCTTTGATCCAAACCTCCTACAAAAAGATACGCTAGTTTTGGAAATCGAAGTGTTTTCTCATTCTTGGATTCAACACAGGAAAAGAAATTTGAATCTTATTTGGATTGTTTGGGTTTACGATCCAAAATGTTACTATCTTTCTGTTATCTCAAGTATATTGCTAGAGTTTCAATAAAGAATATGCAGAAAAAAAAAGTTTGAACAAGTAACTTCATACAATGTTTTAAAAATACTTATTTTTAAGCGAAAGCAAGGGCGGAGCCGCCTGGGGCAGGGTGGGTAGTTGCCCCCTCCCTAAAAAACGTGTGTACTCGAAATTCTATGAGGTATTTTCTTACTTTCCTCTTCAAATAAAAATATGACTAGTTCATTGAATGTTTTGCATGATTATATGTTGATGCGGAAATCGCAAAGCAAGCTTTACGATCTTCTAGAAAGTGTACCTAAACGTTGTAGTGTAGTATAGGCAAGACCAAAGGATTGATCAAACACGCGGAGAATAGTGAGGTAGGCTCTTAGAGTCGGACAAAATGATCTAAAAGACGGGAGAGGATTCTTTTTGGTATTTCATGAATTTTAGGAAAGCAAACAAAAGAAAAATGCTAAAAGCACAAAAAATTAAAAAAAAAAAAAAAAAAAAAAAAAAAAAAAAAAAAAAAACCTCACACAATGATGTATAACAAAATGACTTGTTGTATAAAAAAGAGTTACAAATGAAGAGAGTTAATGAGTGGTCCAAATGTCATGTCCCATCATTCGTAGATTTTTTTCTTCTTTTTCTAAGTGGTGATTCTAGCAAACCTATAAGTAAAAATGACTGGGGGTTAGATTTAATTTTAAACTAATATTGTCCTAAAAACAAGTAAATTAAAATGAAAGTATAGTAAATTTGGTGCAAACAAGAGATTTGAGATACGTATTTATCTAGGGTGCACTACTTGTTAGCTTTTGAAGTGATACTTCGTAGTTTAGAGGTTGTTTAGTCCTTATGTAAATAGATATAATATTAATCTTTTACATTTATCTAATCATGCAATAAGGAGGAGCATAGATACTCCTCCCCACCTAACAAATGATGTGTGTGTAACAATTCTAATCTCCTAAGTTATTCGGCTATAAAGCTTTTTCCACCACCTCTCTCTCTCTCAATTGTGTGTTGGTTTTCGATATCGGTTGGCCTACAATTAGTATTAGAGCCAATGTATGACTGATGAAGTGATTGCTTTTCATAAAACAACCATCAAAATATTTTTTGTTAAATGATTTCGTGAACCATAGTCACAACCGAGTTATTTATTGATCAAAAGTATTTTATTTTACGGATAAAGTTTGAATCTTTTACATTCAAACGCTTTCAGTAGGTTTAGTTTAAGTTTATACCGGATTAAGTTCGTTTTTCAAACTTCAAAATTGAAAATTTGGTAGGTTTTTAGTGAAATGTAGTCGGTTTTTGAAAAGATTTTGGTTCGTTATTTATTTCGGTTCTTTAATTTAATTCGGTCCTAAGCGTAATTTTTGGTTAAAACATCCACTATAACGTACTTTTTCACTAAGATACTATTATCACAGTTTACAACTCGGTTAAATAGCTCGGTTCGTGAAAAGTTCCATTAACTTTCAAGTTTTAACCGAGTTATTAAAGTTAGCTTTTCAATCCAATTTTAAAAATTTACTTTTGTTCATTATGGTATTCTAAAACAAAACTCTGCTCGAATTTTGATTCACAAATGAATAAATTCACTTGCAACCAAATTAGTTCATAAGTTGATAACCGAGATATTTCACAAAGGCTTAACCGAGTTAATTACATTTAGTGGTAACCGAGATATTAGTTTAAGTGAACAACCAAGATAATTACTTTATTGGTGTAACCGAGATACTTTCACAAGATACCGGAGTTACAATACCATAACCGAGTTAATACCTAAATTAATGAACCGAGATAATAACGAACCTAAACCCGAATTAATCATAAACACATACTCCGTCTCAATTCATATCAAAGATCCACATCAAGTTTCATTTCACACATAATTGAGAATCTGGCTTCTTCGAAAGATGCAATCACCGCTGGGTCCGAGAACCGTTCTCCAATGCTTTACAAAGGTGGTTATGCCCAATGGTCTCAATGTCTTATTAGTCACGTTGATGAGAAATCCAATGGGAAATTACTTCTGAAATCGATACTCAAAGGATCCTACAAGTAATAGAAGATAGATGTTCCTGAAGATGACTCTTTTACTCCACCTACAACTTGTTACTCATGAATGTAAACTGAGGATGACTTGGATGAGAAAGAACTTGTTGAGTTTAGGGTTGACAAAGCAAGCAAGGAATATTGTATTGCTAGGTCTACCAGATTATATCCACATCACTATGATAGTTGGAAATCAACACATGACATGTGGATTGCAATTGAAAGGCAGATGCAAGGCACACAAATTTGGATTCAAACAAAGCATACAAACATTATTTGGGAAGTCAATGCCTGGAGAAAATCTTAACTCTTACTATCTAAGGTTTTGAACTAATCGCCTTTTCAAATGTTGGCTATGCGGGTTGTCAAGATAGTAAAAAAGGTACAGCTGGAAGTGTTCAATTTCTAGGAGAAAATCTCGTTAGTTAGTCTTAAAATAAACAAAACTACATAGCCATGTCAACAACATAAACATAATATGTGTCTTTATCCGGATGTTGTACACAAGTCCGTTAGATGAATACATACAACTTACGGATTATGGTTTCTTCTTTGATAAAATCCCAGTTTATTGTGATTCAAAGAGTGTCATAGCCATACCTTCAATCCGGTGCAGCACTCAAGTACAAAGCATATTGATATCCTTTACCATTTCATCAAGGAGCATATGGAAAAAGGTATGGTTGAGTTATATTTTGTTAAGACTAATTACCAACTTTCCGAACTATTTACAAATGCACATTATAAGGAAATATTTTCGTATTTGGTCAACGGATAGGCATGTTCTGTTTGCGTGTCGAATAACCACTCAGATTTACAGAATATGAGTAAATATTTTAACAAAAATCCAAAAATGTTACATTTCTATTCTATTTATTGACTTCCAGTAAACGAAAAAGCAAAAAGATTTTCTTTTCTTTTACAAAAACAGAAATACCACAAAGATTCTTTATAGACATTAGATTATAAAATCTAAAACACAAAAATATTTTCTACTTTTAGATTTTAAGTTAGTCATTAAAGCTTTCAAAAACATGTCTTCCGTAAATCTCATAAATGGTTCATATTCACTAAAATTGTTTTGGTCTTTAAAATGACAAAAAGAATTGATCATGTTTTGATGGGGAGTTATATAAATCTTAAAACATTTAATATTTCAAAACTTGTTGTTTGTTAAATTTTAAATTAACAAAAGTGGTATGTAACAAGTGGTTTGATCATCATCTTGGAGAAATAATTACTGGTAACTTACAAAATGACTCGATCTCTTGAACAAAAGAGCTAAAAGATTCAAAGTAAACGATTTATGTTCGGTGGAGGGGGGTGTAAAGTTAAGTGTTTAGGACTATATTTTAATAAAAATGTGACATTCAGGGGGAGTTTATGTGTTATGTGCTAAATGATCCTCCCCCTCATAGTTAAGGGTGTAAATTAAAAGTTGGTCAAAATAATAAAAGTCAAAACCCTCCTAAAAATCCCATTATCAATCGAGTTGTTCAAACCCAACTTCTATTAAACAGTTCGGTCCAAATAATTCAAAATCAAACTCTCGATTTTTCAATAATCAAAATTAAAACGTTGGTTTCTAAATCTTTATTGATGAATTTGAAAGAATGGTTTGATTTATATGCACTTTTAACCGTTACATTTCGAGATATTATTGAATTTAGGATTCGATTAAAACCGATTTAATTGATCAGTTCCTAGCTAGTTTTTAACCCATGTAATCACAATCAATCAATCAAAGAAACAACAAGTATGAATAAACTAGCAAGTTTCATGCAATCTTTTGACAAATATTAAGCAGGTTAGCCTAGCTTAACAATAAAATATATAGTCAAAGTAAACAACGGAATATATGATTGAAAGATTTAATAGATAACTTATCTTGATTTTAATGGAGGTTTACAAATGCAAAAAAATAAAGCGAAAGACATCAAAAATCGGTTAGGGTTTGATTCCCAAAGGCTGTATACAAATAAGCTAGCAAGTTTCATGCAATCTTCGACAAATGTTAAGTAATTTAGCCTAGCTTAGCAATAAAATATATATAGTCAAAATAAAATCGGTTAGCCTTTGACTGTGACTCTGTCACCTAAGTGACTTCAGTTTTAGGTTATTTTCACAGCCTTACTATGGCAACGTCACTCTTTGATTCGTGACGGCGTCACGACTCTTCTGACGACGTCATGATGCCCGTCTCCAAGACCTAGTTGGTCACGTATTTTCTCAAACTTCACTTTCTGGGTACTTTTGGTGAAGGCGTCAGGTTGTCGCCATGTCGTTTACATTTCAAAACTTTTGTCCTTTTCTTTTTTTTTCTTTTTTTTTTTTCAAATGGGCTTCAAAGTTGCACTTTTAGAAGTCCTAAATACCAAATGGAAAGGATTTTAAGCAACAAATGAAGTAAAAAGCATGATATAGTGGGATATATTTCCCCAAAAAATATGATTATTTTGCATCTCATCATACGTCTTGATTAATAAACGGAAAAAAAATATATATATATATGAAACATGGATATGCATTTGAGCATTTTAATTGAGATTTGTTCTGATGGATGAAGTGATGGGGAATATTACCAAATGTAATGGATTTAAATGTGGGACCACCAAATTATCTTTCGTCCTATTTTTATAATATAAAGTTTTATTTTAGCCCCTTAGCTCTTCTACAGTTGTTAAATTTAATTTCAATAATAGGAGCTAGACATGAATATCAAATATTAGGCAAGAAATGCTAAAAAGGCATCAATGTTCGACATGACCTTAGATTATAAATAATTTATTAGAACAAGTATCTATAATACTATAAGATTCAGCCCCTAAATTTAATGTGGAGTTATGATGATAGAATTTTTAGAGTTAGAAACAAGTTGGAGTCGTTTAGTAGTTGCATAGAGTACAAGATAGCTAACGCTCGGAATTCAATGCAGCTACATAATAACTATACAATCATGAAAAGAGATGAAGTGCAAGGGTTGCCCGAATTGATCACATGGCATTTAGTATAGAATTAAAAGTCGGTTAGATGAAGTGCAAGGGTTGTGAAAGGTTGCAAGAATAATTAATGATTTAACCCAATCATGCCTATATAAACTGGCCAAAATCACATTTAGTATGTACATTTGAAGATGATTCACACATCTTTTAGATCTTTGATTATTGGTAGCGGTATGTAAATTCTCTTTTGCAACATTTTGGAGGTGATTCACACATCTTTTAGATCTTTGTAATTAACTTGGTCTACTTTTTTTCTTAATTTAGTTATCATATGCAGGTACCATGAAAATCACACAAGATCATGCATGCTCAGATAAATGGAACCAAAGATTGGGATACCAACTATTTTCTTTGTTTCTTACATATTTACGTGATTGTTATAGATAAGCATATATATAGTATACGTATTATGTTAATGGATTTTCATATACAAGTAATTTATGTGCGTTTTCTATTGATGTAGCTGACATGTGCGAATTAAATTCAAGAAAATGTGCACGAGCATGTATGTAAAGCAACATTTAAATGGTTAAATGATACTTTTTAGCGTGATTAGTTTATGTAAGTAGTTGCTTTCGAATGTTCTTTGAGAAATATTAGAATGAATTTATCACATGCAATTGAATTATTATTGAAAAGAAGAAGTTTCGCGCATCGCAAAGTGTTTTCTTTTTCTATATGTAGAATCATTAGTAAGAAACCAATATTTACACCAATTAAATGAGTTTGCCATAATAGCAAAATACGACATATTAAAAATATCACATTGAGTAATGAATAGAAAGGAAAAAATACATAATTTTGACTTAAATCCGTTTGTAAATTATAATATCAAATAAAAAAGTTGAGTTTTAAACATAAGCAAAAGTTCAAACTTTTATCGAAAAACAAAACCGGTGCATTTAATGTGAAGTATATACAACATCGAGATGGAAGCGCAAGGCTTGCCGGAATTTATCACATGGTATTTATTAATTAGTATAGAATTAAAAGTCGGCTAGGATTGAGATGAAGTTGAAAAGGTTGTAAGAATAATTGATGATTTAACCTAATGCAATATATATAGATATATGTATTATGTTAATGCATTTTCAGATACAAGTAATTTATGTGTGTTTTCTATTGATGTAGCTCACATGTGCCAATTAATTATAGAAAATGTGCACGAGCATATATGTAAAACAACATTTAAATGGTTAAATGATACTTTTTAGCATGATTAGTTTATGTAAGCATGCAACTTGAATGATGAATATAAAAGAAAAAGTACGTAATTTTTGCTCAAACCCATTTGTAAATTAAAAAAAATTAAGTTTAAGAAATAATAGTGGAGTCAGAAGGTTTTAGAAATTATTAATAGTGTGTTAATTAATATTCATTTAGTTAGCTATTTAGAATTGAGTTTATTGATAAAATTTATTAATATTAGTTAGACTTCAATGTTAATTTTCAATGAAATTAGTTGTACAATAAAATGAGATGAAACTAAAAAGGTTTGTAACGATTTTTATACAGTTTATGTGGCATTATTATATAAACATTATTACACAAACTTTAACTTACAAACTTAATAAAGAAAATATTTAACGCACATTAAACTATGACCAATTAGATAAACCCCGTGTGCCTCATATTACCATGCAAAAACCATCTAATGGACAAGTATTGTAGGGCTAAGTAATAGACCAAAAGAAACAAAGCCATTTTTTTTATCATACAAATAAGTAATAGGCCAAAAGAAAAAAACCATCACAACTTAATAACCAAAAGCCCATATATAAAATACAACACCACAAAACCAAAACAACATCAAACACTTTTAAATTTTTATACAAGAAAGTTAAAACATTTCATACAACATACTAAACAATAATTAAGTATACACTCGCCAATATACAGAAAGAATACACGATTAACAATTAGATTCTTAGCCCGTGCGTAGCACGGGTTCTGCATGCCTCGTGGTATTGTAAAATATTGTAGTAATCCCGAGCATTTAGTGTTGGCAATTTGTTATCTCCTAATAACAAGCTAATTAATTGAACTATGAGCCTGTTTGACAAGTACATTTTTAAAGCTTTTTAAAAGCTATTAGTGTTCTATTTTAAAAATAAAGCTTCAACAAAAATATAGCTCTGTTTGGATATCTAAGATGGTAGTTTTTCTTTTCATTAAATAGCTCCAATTTTAACACTTGATCTACAAAGCGTTTAGTTTCTTGATAGAGTTTTTTGTACACTAAATTACATTGGTACCCTTTGATCATGTATCTACAACTACAACAATAAGTGTTGATACAAAAGTTGGGCGTTCCTTGTTTGGGTTCCTGTTCTCGTACCAATTAGATCTTAATGCTCTTGAGACCTGCGCACTAAAAAAGCAACAGACACCGTTAGGCTTATCGAGGGATTGTTTCCCCCGATTATCCTCCGGCGTGAGAGTAAGTAATCGATTTAGGGTTGTGAAGAGTTTTAGGGTTGTAAGTCATACCTTAGACAAGAGCTATGATGCCCTATATATACACACGTAACCGATAAGGTTTCATGCTCCTCACTCTTCGGCGTGTTCGCCGATATCGGATATTTGGTATATATCTCTTTAATAAGAGATATCACATATCCAATCCACAAATAACTTCGGGCTTGGGCCCTGTGAGCCCAAACCGTCTAATTGGTAGTCCAATTATTGTTATGGTAGCCCACTCGTGGTGGGCTTGGACGTTAGTAATGTTCACTAATCGGGTTCGTAACCCGAGTATGGACTATACGTCATCATGTCCCCCAGTCTAGTGTGCGCAGGGTGAAACCTGCGGGTACTAGACTAATAATAGCAGCGGCAAGCGTGATGGGAAAGGATCACATTTTTCCCGCCAAAAATGGGATACTATATATCTAGTCCAAAAATGCTCCACGTATCTCTTGAAATACGTGAAAGTGCACGTACCTGTTTGTATCCCAGCCACACGATGGAGATAGTGGAATCCACGTGTCGGCTATCCAAGGCTAGGGGAAACCCTATATAAAGGGTTTCATTTTTACTGTGTCTACCACAGTGAAAAAACGCCATTTTCTCCATTCTTAAGAATCATCAACCAAGAAAAACAGAAACTGCAAAGGTAACTTTGTGTGTGTTTGCTAGCAAAAAATTGTGCGCCAATTAGAAGAGTTCCAGTCCGAGATGGATGAGGATGAACTTCGTCGGTTCACCTCTGATTATTTCATTCCTCTGGATGTGCATTCGGTTGTACCGGAGCCCAATGCATGTATAGCAGACTTCCCTGAGGGGAAAATAGGGGTATACACGCGCTTCTTTGAATTTGCAAACCAGCGCGTGCCTATATCCCTATTCTTGAGTGACGTGCTCAACTTTTATCGTTTGCATATCTCTCAGCTGCACCCGCTAGGTGCGGCAAAGATAACAAACTTTGAAGTAAACTGCCGATAACTTGCGATCAATCCAACCATTAACCTTTTCCGCGCATTCTACCACACATCGTGGTCGAATGGGTGGGTGACTTTCTCGAAGCGCCCAGGGTGCTATCAGTGTTATACCAAGAAAGTAGATGCCCTCAGGGATTGGAGAGAGAATTTTTTCTGGATAGATGATAGGGTTTTTACATCGCTTTCGGAGTTTTATACTCAAGCGTCGCTTCCAAAGGATGAGCGCCAGATCCCAGTACGTACAACAAGGAGGATGCGGAGACCATTAATGCAAACCGCATCCCAATCGTTCCGTATCCTGAGGAGTTTTTAGTCCACATGGGGCTTAGTCGTAACTATTTCCTCAGTGGTGAAGAAGTGCCAACCTTTCTTGATGGGAACGGCCGGGGTGGGTGCTTATCCTTTCTTTGTCCTCGCATAATGTAAGCGCTCTTGTAACTTGTAATTTATCAACTAACTTATTTTTGTTTGTTCATGCATTGCGCAGAGATTGACCTGTTTGCTGTGGTGAAGCTGGCAAAGCCCACACAAGTGGCTGTGGGTGTGCGCCCCTTGAGGGAATGTGAGTTGCCCATCTTGGAGGCAACTTATGGGCGTCTTCTGGAGTTGGCGCAGGGGGAGGCTTCTGATGCTTCGCACCTCATTGTGAATGCTACGCCTATACAGAATGTTCCTGCGCAGGAGTCGGCGATCCAGCAGCCTGAGCGCGCGGAGTCATCTGGTAGTGTCAGCGTCTTCAAGGTTGACACTGACTCGGAAGAGGAGCGCCAGGGCGCTAAGCGCAAGGCTGCTGATGATGCTGGTGAGGGGACCTCTAAGCGCAGACGTCATACTGTTATTGTGGACGAGTCTGCGGAGGAAGAGGCATCAGTATCTATTGATGCGCAGAATGCTGTTGAGACTTCACCTCCTAAGTAAGTGTCATTCATGTTGAATGTTCATTTTTCATCTGGTAGTGTCAGCGTCTTCAAGGTTGACACTGACTCGGAAGAGGAGCGCCAGGGCGCTAAGCGCAAGGCTGCTGATGATGCTGGTGAGGGGACCTCTAAGCGCAGACGTCATACTATCATTGTGGACGAGTCTGCGGAGGAAGAGGCATCAGTATTGTTTGATGCGCAGAATGCTGTTGAGACTTCACCTCCTAAGTAAGTATCATTCGTGTTGAGTGTTCATTTTATTTCCTTCCTTTTTGTTTCGCTGTCTAACACCTTAACTCCTCTTTTTGTAGGAATGATGCTGCAGGGGGTGATGCAGTGTCTGTTGAGGAGTTGGCGCCATCCCAGACTACTCATCGTCCCTTGGAGGAGCCATCGGGGACAAGTGGAGGGATGTCTGCGCCACACCTGATGGAGGAGTTGGCTGCGGCTGCTGGTCGCCAGATTGAGTTAGTTGCTCAGCTCAAGGCGCAATATGCTGTTGAACGCAGCAGCCTGGCTCAGAAGGATGTAGAGTCTACAACTGCCTATGCCAAGAAAGTTGCTGATGAGAAGCTGTCTATGATGGTGGAGTTGGAGCGTGAGCGCGCTGCCACAGGTCAACACAGGATTAACTCCATGTCGGGGTTGAAGTACTTGCAAGAAAACAGAAGCAAACACTTCGCCCAACTTGACGAGTTCCGCAAGCATGTGGAAGCGGCTCTGAGGGCGCAGGAGGGCAAGCTGCGCAAATTGAGCATCGAATATGATGAGGAATTGTATCCTCATCTTATGTTTGTTGTTGCTGAGCACAGGTATTTACCCTTCTTCTTTACCTTATGTAAATTCCTTTATATCTTCTGATACGTACGTTGTTGTACTCATAGGTGGTTGATTAGCCATGGGCTACGTTTGGCTGCCCTATGCACGCTGGAATCCCAAGAGGTTGTGGGGGCCTTTGGGAAGGTTGTGGATTGCGCCGTGGCTCGTGGCAAGGGGCAGGCTATAGAGGAGCTGGATAGAAGCAGGTTGTTGACGGTGCCGCTCGCAGAGGTGCCTGGATACAAGGCTGACGCGTATGATGAGCTCGTGGACGCCATGGAGAAATTGAAGATGTTGGCGCTTCCTCATATCGCGCGGTTGGAGCGTGATCAGGACCAGCCAATCAAAGTGATTATGGAAGGGTTGGTCCTTGGGAGACACCTATTGGATAATGCCGAGGATCAACCTGACTATTTTCTGAGGCCTGATGAGTCACAGCTGCAAGTGCCTGTATTCGCATGCCCGCGCGACATCCTCAACCCATTCGCCATTGACAAAGAGGTCCCGTTGAAGGAGTGTTTAGAAGCTCACTTAACAAGGGTTGCACAGAAGAAAGGTGTAAAGGGGAAGGCTATACTCTGTGGTGTTGGTGCGGCCCATCTTCCCCGGTCCGATAGGATTCGCGTTAGCGTGCCAACGGTATCTCAGGAGGATAGTAGCCTGTTGAGGAGGCTGAGTAGGGTTGGGGAGTTGGCATCCACTGCTAGCTGCTCCGGTCATAGACGCGCTCATAGCGCTTAGGAACCATCATCCAGATTGTGTAACTTTTGTAAACTCATGGTTTAATATATATCTTTTTGTGCTTAGGTCGTTTTTCCTTTTATTTGAAAGATTTCCCAATAGTCACAATTACAACATGCTTAGACAAATACGTATTAAGTCCATAACTTAATAAATATATGTGAATAAGAATCCATGAGTTAAAATAGATATAATCTCTTGTATTTGTGTTCGAACTTGTTGTTCTGCGTGAAATTTTGAGCGCAGTTTGTACTTAACTTATATGTCTTTCTGTCAAGACTTCTAAGTATCCAAGACATGCTTAAGAAATCATAATTATGCATGACGTTCATAAGGTAGATACCATGTTCGTGAATGGAATTTCTAACTTAGTAAAAAGAAGAAATCACAGTTGTCTATGAATTTTTGTAAGTGTACATGTCGTATTACGAATATTATTTCAAGGAATAAAGAGTCTTGGTTTCCTAAGTTGTTAAACACGCACAGTGTGCAATATTGCGCATCCATCGTGGGGTGCGCAAGGAACTTGTGCCAACGTCTTGAGCGCAAGGTGTTTAACAAGGATGCGTAATCCGAAGTTGATGGGTTTGCAACCCTCTTACTCAACAAGTTGTTTAGTAGGTTAACTCATCCTTTTACCAACGTGGGTATTAGTAAGTGCATGCACGCCATGTAGGCTAAAAGTAATGTAACCAACACATTGAAACATAAATAGTATTTAAATAACAATGTAAAGAAATTGTTTCGCGGAGTTAGCTAGAAACCGCGAATTTGAATTAATACTTGCAAGTTTTTGTAAAAGAGAAACATTACTTATCTAGATAAGGTAAAAAAAAAAAGAAAAATACATGGATCTTTATTGGGGCACTTTCTAAAGTGCGCAAATGTCCATGTTGGGCCGTAGCCTTTCCTAAAGGTAGCATCTCTTGAGATTGCGAACGTTCCACGTGCGTTGTAGCTCATGGTCGTCCTTATCGCGCAGCTTGTACGCTCCTTTTCCAAGTGCTTCAACGACCTCGTAAGGTCCTTCCCACTTTGGTCCTAGCTTTTCTGTGTCTTCTGCGCGGCTTGAGTCGTTTTCG
>LBNU01012039.1:47613-68135 GCA_014162995.1 Artemisia annua
CCTAGCCTAGAGTGGACGTTAGTGCGCCGCTCATTACCCTCGTACTCCTCCGAGTACTGCGAATTGGATGCTGTACCGAGCCTAGCGTGGACATCGGTACGCCTCTCGTTATTCTCGCGCTCTAGGTAGCGCGGTGGGGATGTTCCATCGAAGTCAAGCCGAGCGTGTAAGTTCTGACTTAGCCTTCTTCTTGCCTCCTCTTGGAGAAGGTTGGTCAACGTTTCATAATTTTTGGATACAAAATTTTTTAACGTCGACTCCTGAGTATCTTCGTCCAGCGCAATGATATTTTCCTCCAAATCAGTCCCCATATCTCGGTTAGGCGCGCCTGGCGGCACAATGTTGTCCACTGTGGGTGCCGTTTGATGGGGAGTGTTGAAGAGATTACACTGGAGGTCATCAGTATTTGGGACCACCGTGGTGGTCTGAGTCGTCTCTGCGGGTAACTCTACTGTTGGAAGAATTGGGGGTAGTCCCGGTTCCTGGTGACCAGGCGCACTGGTTGTTCCAGTGGTTTGCCTAGAGGTTAGGTCTTGATAGTTCTTCCTCTGGGGATGTAACACCCCCAAAATTCGGGTCTAGCGGAAGCATACAAGCATTGGGGTGCTACTAAATTGGTATCACAACACAAGGCACAAAGAATGGTTTTTATTTCATTAATATAAAATAAAAGTTGTCATGTAAGACATAAAGTTTACATNCAGACACCGTTAGGCTTATCGAGGGATTGTTTCCCCCGATTATCCTCCGGCGTGAGAGTAAGTAATCGATTTAGGGTTGTGAAGAGTTTTAGGGTTGTAAGTCGTACCTTAGACAAGAACTATGATGCCCTATATATACACACGTAACCGATAAGGTTTCGTGCTCCTCACTCTTCGGCGTGTTCGCCGATATCGGATATTTGGTATCTATCTCTTTAATAAGAGATATCACATATCCAATCCATAAATAACTTCGAGCTTGGGCCTTGTGAGCCCAAACCGTCTAATTGGTAGTCCAATTATTGTTATGGTAGCCCACTCGTGGTGGGCTTGGACGTTAGTAATGTTTACTAATCGAGTTCGTAACCCGAGTATGTACTATACGTCATCAATAAGTAAATAAATTTTCGCATGTGTTCATAAATAAAGAGTTATGTATATATTTCAATATGTACAATTACGGAGTAAATAACAAGAGTAATACATAGAACACAGACTTTCAAAAATATCATATTTATGTATCGTTGTTATCTTTATTTGTTTTTACAAATTACGAGCATGTTATTTGAAAATATTAACTTTATTATTTATGTGTTAAGTTTTTATTATCATATCTTC
This sequence comes from Artemisia annua, assembly GCA_014162995.1. Classification (NCBI taxonomy): domain Eukaryota; kingdom Viridiplantae; phylum Streptophyta; class Magnoliopsida; order Asterales; family Asteraceae; genus Artemisia; species Artemisia annua. Next base: position 48,933 of record LBNU01012039.1, read on the forward strand.
CATTTGTAATTAAACTTTTTGTATATGTCTAATATCAGTTAGTTGGGAAGGATCAACACACGAGACACACGTCTTTCTTCATGCGATTAATACGCAATTGATGAACTTTCCAAAACCATAGGAAGGTGACTTTACATGCATGAGATGTTATTACATGGTTAAATATACAAGCAATAATATACTAATTATATTTTAAACTATTTGACAAGTAAATATTATTTTAGTTGATAAAGATATTTGGAAAGAAAGGAATATCTTGTGCCATATTTCAAACTTTTTGTCTTAAATCACTAAGATTATTATTAATATAATTAGTTTATTGTTTTTTTATATTTGTTTATAATTATATATTTGTCCGTATATCATTTTACATCTTATAATTACAGTTAACAGCTAATTTATCAAACACATTTGTTATTTAAAAAAAAATAAAAAAAAAATAAAAAAATAAAAAAATAAAAAACCCTCTAGCTCATGTTAACAGTTTACAGTTTAGAGCTTACAGAATAGCTAGTTTTGCTGAACATACTCTATATATTCTTAAATTCGCCAACGACCATTTTTTCTAACTCTATATTCGACATGACCAAAAAGATTTTTTTCCCTTCTTGAGATTTTGTCTGCCTCCGCCCTGGGTACTGAAAGTAGAAAAAATCAAGGTTTTCAAGATCGAGATCCTACCCAGGATCGTTTTCGTCTTTGCAAGATCGCGATCGTAAGGTCGGATCGGGATCTTAAGATCCTACTCTAATGTTATTTCTTAATTTTTTGTAATATTATACAAATCAACAAATTATTATACATTATAAGCCCAAAATATTATGAATGTTTCATAGAAATATTATCTTAAATTATGAGTATAAGATGTTTAAAAAAATTGACATGTTGTTTTTTTAATTCTATAAAAAAAAATAACCCGTAAATTTATAGTCTTTTAGTTTGTAATCCGAAAAAAGTAAGATCGGATCGGATTAGATCTTAAGATCGTATGGTTAAGATCGGGATCCTATAAGATTTTAAGCTTGCAAAGATCCTATGTAGGATCCAGATCGTTTTTGCTTTGCAGCATCATAAAATCGTAATATCCTAAAATCAGGATTGGGATATGGAAAAAATAACGCAACCCAAACACACTTATAAATAGGGGTGAGCAAACGGACCGGATGGACCGGACCGACCGACAAAACCGACCGGACCGGACCGGACCAACAACATTCGGTCCGGTCCTCGGTCTAGGCTTTTTGGTTAATTCGGTCTTCGGTCCGGTCCGGTCCGGTCTGGACCGACCAAAAAACCGAAAAACTTGCCAAATTTTGCCTATTTGGACCAGACCGGACCGACAACATTCGGTCTCGGTCTCGGTCCCGGTTTTTACCTTAATTCGGCCTTCGGTCTTGTCGGTCCGGTCCGGTCCGGTCCGATTCGGTCCCAGACCGATGCTCACCCTTACTTATAAACAAGTTTGGTTGAATATGTTTTGATAACTTGATTGGTGGAATTTGTTTCAATTTATTCTTAGATGCCAGCTATTTCGTCCATTTGGCTTTCCAAAAAGCCACCTGACTTAAAGACCGAAAGCATGCATAGTCCACTTTTTATCATGACATTCAAAATCAATTTGGGCGCTAAAACCAACCCAATAAAGCTACATTTGAAATTGAAGTCACTATGCACCAACCACCTTTAAGCTTTACCCATCTTTTTAAGTCTTCATTACTCACCAAACCACGATTTCAAAACATTCGCAGATGGGTTGTGCATCATCACATCTCTTAAACAACGATGAAGATCTCACCAAATTTGGCAGCTCCGCATTTGGCCACCATATTGTCTCGCTCACTTCCACCACTTACGGCCTCTTGACACTCGACCAATCTTCCACTAAAATGAAAACAACCGTCTCCCCGACCCTGCGCTCAATCTTTCAAACGCCAGAGCCCGAGCCTGAACTTGAGCCCGAGCCCGAGCCTGAGCCTAAATCTAAGTCTGAACCAACACTCGAAGTCATCAACTCGTGGGAACTCATGGCGGGTCTTGATGCCATTGAAAGTTTTCGCCTTCTAACCAATAAAAATCCAATCTCTCAAGAAAAATCAAATGTTGATCACAAAAACCCAAGTGTTCAAGAACGATCACATCTTGATCATGTAAATCCAATCCTTTTAAAACCAAAAACACGTAAAGAGTTTTCGCTAGATGAATATGGAAATCTTTGTCCGCCAAGAGGCGAAAACAAGGTAGTGGTCTATACCACGACATTAAGAGGGGTACGCAAGACCTTTGAGGCATGCAACACTGTAAGGACAGTGATGGAGGGGTATGGGGTGGCCATTTGCGAGAGAGACATATCCATGGATCAAGGCTTCAAGGAAGAGCTAAGAGAGCTATTGAAAGATAAAGATATGGTGGAATTGGTGCCACCAAGAGTGTTTGTTAAAGGTAGATACATCGGTGGAGTCGATGAGGTTGTGAAGACAATGGAAGATGGGAGTTTGGGACAATTGCTAGAAGGTTTGCCTAGATCGAAATGTGGGTACGTGTGTGAAGGTTGCGGTGGTGTTAGATTTTTGCCATGTTTTCGCTGTAACGGGAGCTGTAAAATGGTGGTGGATTGGAAGGACGAAAGTGTAGGAATACGGCGGAATACGGCAGTGGTTCGATGTGGTGATTGTAATGAGAATGGATTGGTGCATTGCCCAATTTGTAGCTAATTTTGATCATCCATATCTTGTTTCCAACAATGAAATGGTTCAATATTATATGTATGTTGGATCATGAACGGTTAGTTTTAGTATTATTGTTGTAGTGATCATTTTAGTTTGTAATTGCTGTTATCCTAATGAATTTGTATATCTTTCAGAGGTACGATACAACATCGACTCGTTTATACAACATTTCTAAATTTGAGTTATATTCTCTTCATTAATAGATAAAATAAAGGAAATTAGCTAGAATGAGAACCAGTAAACTAATTGGTTGATCGTATTGCAAAATTAAGCTTAACATAACTTCATTTTTCTTTACTCAACCCGCCCGACTCACCTAATTAATACAAGAGTTATTTGTGTTGAACACGTAATTCATGTATCCCAATGTAGCATAAGAGCATTGGGTGTGGGAGGTGGTTCGCCGTCGCCATCCTAGGTGGAGGCTTCGCCGACCTCGCCGCCACACTACACCCACCTCTTCGTTGCTCGCCATAGAAGTGCACTTCGTCCTTTTTTTTGTATATATAAAAAAAAAATGAATCATCCGAAGTGTCTTGTCCTTTTTTTTTTCTTTTTTTTTTTTTCTCTTCCTAGTTTTGTTGTATATATAAAATGTATAGTGATAAATATGTATTTGTGTTTAGTAAATATGTAGGTTTGTAAATATGTATGTGTTTAGTAAAAATGTTATTGTTTTGTAAATGCAATTATATTAAACATAGGATTCCCATTACGTGAAACAACTACGATTACAAACATTAAACTAAGAAATGGAAATTGAAACCCATAAGAAGTACTACGATTAAACTAAACTACGAATCAATAAAATGAATCATCCGACACATAGCCCTCTTGACTCGAAGCACTCGAATCGTCATCACTCGTTGGCACACGGGGCAATCCATGTTGGATTCGCCATGCACAACGAGCGTTTCTCCGAGCCTGTTTACCTCGTAAGTATTCCTCACGAGCTCTTGCCTCTTCTTCTTCCTTTGCTTGAACCTTTAACAACTCTTGCATATCTTGCTCATACAATTCTTTATCAGTCAAAGGACGTGGTTGGTTTTGTGGTGGATAGTTTGCCGGTGGGTTGTAGTGTGGTGGATAGTTTGCGGCTGGATTGTATTGTGGTGGATTGTTTACATGTGGAAACAGAACTTCCGGTGGACTGTTTGGTGGTGGATTGTCATATTGGAAAACAGAAAACAAATCTTGTGGTGGATTGTTGGCTTGTTGATTGTCGTATGAGAACACGGGGAAAAGTTCTTCAGGAGGGGTGTTGTAAACTGAAGCGTTATCTGGTGAATTGTTGTTATCCATTGCTTTGAGAGATGAAACTTGTGATTTGTGTATGATTTGTGTGTGTTTTGGGAAAAACTGGGCACGACTATTTATAGGGCCATTTGAATACATTTGAAATCAAAATTTATCCCGCTCTTGAATTTGAAATTGAAATTTAAACGTTTAACCGCCCATTTGTGTGNCGTATGAGAACACGGGGAAAAGTTCTTCAGGAGGGGTGTTGTAAACTGAAGCGTTATCTGGTGAATTGTTGTTATCCATTGCTTTGAGAGATGAAACTTGTGATTTGTGTATGATTTGTGTGTGTTTTGGGAAAAACTGGGCACGACTATTTATAGGGCCATTTGAATACATTTGAAATCAAAATTTATCCCGCTCTTGAATTTGAAATTGAAATTTAAACGTTTAACCGCCCATTTGTGTGAATTTGAATTTTAAATTTGAATTCCACACGTTTCGTTTTTTTTTTTTTGGATTTTTTGAATTTGAAATTTAAACGTTTAACCGCCCTTTTATTTGAATTTGAAATTTCAATTTATCCCGCTCAGGTTTTGAAATTTGAATTTTAACCGTTTATACACTCCTATATATAGCATATACTATCATACAATTTTGCACACACCTCACTTTCTAAAGAAATTCACAATGGCAAATCGTTGGTCTATTGAAGAAGAAAGTTTGTTAGCCGATATGTGGCAAAACGTTCACGAATTCCATGCCGCCGAAGGACCTTTTTGGCAAGTCGTAACACAAAGGTTCAATGAACAATTAGATGATTCTTTCCGTAACAAAAATCAGCTAACGGGTAAGTGGGCACGGATGAACTCTGACTGCCAAAAATTTCATGAAATTTACTTGACTTTGCAGCCTACACGTGAGCCAGATGTTCGTCTTGAAGATGCAATAAACGTTTTCAAAGAACGCCATGGTGGGCAAGCATTCAAATATTTTCACGTTTGGTTGATTTTGAGAAACAACTTCACCTGGAACAGATATATGGATTAATGGCTTTTGTATTCCTGTATCGTGTGTTGGTTTATGTTAAGTATTTCCCTTTCGTTTGTGATGTTATGTCAGTTTAATTTTAAGTTTAAGTATTTCCTGTATCGTATGGTTTTTTTTTAGTATTGTATCTTTTTTATTTGAATGAAATAAAAATTAGTATGTTGTATTATTTTGTATAATTTGTGAAATGAATTTAATTTATTTAATGAAATGAATAAAAAAATAAAGTTGTAAGTGGTGGGGCCCGAATGAAGAAGTTGAGGTTAGTTGTTTAGTGGGGGGGCCCGGGGGGGGGGGGTTAGTTGTGAAGAGGTGTTGGGTGATGTGGCACACGTGGGGCCCGAATGAAGAGATAAATCTCTTCATCTACACCCAATGCTCTAAGTGAAGTAATAATTAATTAATGAGTGTAAACACTACGCCGTACAGAGAAGGGAAAAAAAGGCATAATAATGGATGTCTTAACACAAGGTTATAAATGGCGTGAGGCGTGGCGTGGCGGCGTGGTCACGCCTCATGCCTTACGAGCCATGGCGTTCTTTAAGGCGTGACTAAGGCGGCAAAAAAATATTTATAAATTTATCATTTATGTTATAGTATCATATTTCATTTACATTTATACTACTAAACTATTAGACATTTAGACTAATAGTTATTATATATTTACCAGACCCAAATATGAAATAGCCCAAATTCCAAATACTGGTTCAAAATAGTTATTTTAAAAAAAATACTGGTTCAAAAAGGCTCGCCACGCCTTACCAAAAGTCGCGCCTTTTCTCGCCTTTTTTCATGCCACGTCTAGATCAGCCGCCATGGTCCATTTCGTGGCGGCGAGGCCACGCCTCGCGCCTTGGCGACGCCTTTGCAGCGCCTTGGCGCGCCTTTTAGAACACTGCTTAAACATCAGACTGAGATGTAACTACTCCGTATATGGGATGTTGTAGGGACATTATTGTATCCTGTGTGAATCTTGTGCAGCGATTTTGTTTACATGATAGTACGTCAAGAATTAATCGGGTAAAGTTACTTCACAATTTCTTTTACTTTGTTAGAGCTGGGGGTACAATCGCGTTGAAGGCTTGCACCAATGAACAACACCAGATTTTGGAATTGCGCACCGTACCAGACATGGCGCCAAACCACCTCGCGCTGTCACCACCACATGGCGCCTCTCTCTCTCTCTCTCTCTCTCTCTCTCTCTCTCTCTCTCTCTCTCTCTCTCTCTCTCTCTTTCTTTTTGGGCTTGTTTGCTGCGTTTGTGGTTTGAGGTTGAAGATTGGTGGTGGTTTTGGGGATTCCGGTGAGTCGTCTGTGACGGAGCATAGTGGTAATGGTGGGAGGAAGAAAGAGATATGGGAATTATGAAGATGAGACTTCTTTACTTGTTTCCACTAGTAGTGCTAATGATTTGGTAAATATTTTTTACTCCCTCCGTCCATAAATAAGTGTCCACTATTGACTTTTTAAGTCTTCCCTTTTTAACTTTGACCTTAAATTATATTATTTGTGTTATGTAATAATTAATGCGAAATATATGCATAGATTGTGTTTTAAATGTATTTTTCATTGATATACTTTTTATCAAGTATTTTTATAACACAAATGAAATAATTTAAGGTCAAAGTTAAAAGGGAAAGACTTAAAAAGTTAATAGTGGACATTTATTTAGGGACGGAGGGAGTACCTTTTTACTGTTTTTAACCTTTTATGTTGTGGGATTTATTTGATTTGGCAAATTACAAGTTTCAACCTTTATTTACAATTTTTCAAGAAATGATTTATACAATTCTCTAAATTATGTAATGAAGTTTATTTAAGTTAAATGAAAATGAAAAAATAAACAAAAAATAAATAAATAAGGAGAACGGCACAACATTTTCTTGTGCCAACTATAACGGCACAAAATATGGTGCCAAAGGTTTTCTGGTGCCGTTCTGTGTTTTGCTGAAGTGGCAGCAATTTTGGAGAACGGCACGAGCCCAACGGCACGACCGTACCCACTGCTCTTAGAGCTTTTGGTGCGGTGATACACCAAAACTCCTCATTTTGGGGCTCACAGGGTGCCAAATCACTTTAATAAACCTTCCTTTACCAACCCCACCCCCCCTTATCACAACTAACATTAACTTATTTATTTGGGTCCCACATACACACTTATTCACACACACACAACAACAATATATATAATTAAAAAAAAGACAAATGGCGTACACAATTTGCAGGGAGTTGGGTTCGTCGTGCAGACGAGGAGATGTTAAATGGCGAGCAGTGGCAAGATCCTCCGGTGTGGTGGCGAAGCTCAACGAAGCTGCCACGCTGGAATGGCGAACGTTGGCAAGCTCTATACCCAAAGCTCTTAAAGTAAAAGGGAAATAAGTAATGCAGGAAATAGAATTAATTTTAGGTTGTGCTTGGCTACGGGCTTATTAGGGCCAGCTTATAAAAGGCTTGAAACAAGCTTATAAAATAAGCTCCGTTTGTCAAATAAGCATATGGAAGCTTTCATAAGCTACGAGTCCCCACAAGCTCAAGCCAATTGAAACAGACTTATGGGGGATTATGAGGTCTTATAATTAGTAAAATTTACCTAAATACTCTTAAAAGTATAACGGATTAACACGTAAAAGCTTAAAATATATGTGAATATAATTTGGTATAGTTTTAGGTAATTTTACACAATAAGCTTCAACTTCTACTAGTTAGTCAAATAACTCCAGAAAAAATAGACACAAACTTTCAGCTTATAATAGAAGCTCCAGGCAAGGTTTTCAAGATCGGGATCCTATTTAGGATCGATTTTGTCTTTGCAAGATCGAGATCGTAAGATCGGATCGGGATCTTAAGATACTACTATAATGTCATTTTTTAGTAGCCTTTGTAATATTATACAAATTTATAAATTATTATATATCATAAACACAAAATTATATAGATATTTCATAGAAATGTAGTCCAAAATAATGATTATGAAATGTATAAGAAGATTAACATGTTGTTTTTTATATTCTACAAAATACAATCCATAAATTTGAACTATTTAAGTTTGTGGTTCGAGAAAAGTAAGATCGGATCGGATTAAATCTTAAGAGCCTATGGTCAGGATCGATATCCTATAAGATCTTAAGCTTTCAAAGATCTTATGTAAGATCCAGATCGTTTTTGCTTTGCAGTATCGTAAAATCTTAAGATCAGGATCGGGATCCTGACAATTATGGCTCGAGGTCATTTCGCCAAATATACCTTTAAACTGATTTTGGCCGTGTACTTTAAAAACTTCTACAAGAATATGGGTAAAAAGATGTTAGGTGCCAGATAATAAAAGTTGATGTACCAAGGTAAAAAGATATGATACCAAAGCAAAATGATATGATACCTATAATAAGAGTATACATGGAGCTAATTTAGGATGGGGGAATCGGAACAAATGAATGATAACGTATATGCTAGTTAATGTTTGATTGATGTATACTAGTTTTAGATTTAAGAATCAAACCATGGTATTTTTCTTACTTGATATCACCCACTAAGGGTGACTTTACTAATTCCATCAAATTTGTACCCTCTTTTATCTTCTTCCCCAACTCTATTATGTTCATCATTTTTATTCATATTTCCAGATCCTCTTCATACTAGTTCTCGTTAGTCTACTTCTTTCATATTTCCAAGTACCTTTCAATTTGGATGTTACTGTTGATTATAAAAAAAAAAATGAACATTTGGAAGTTGATTCATTTTTTGGATGTTACTGTTAATTCATTGTTTGGCACTATCTTTATATCTCAAGTTTTAAATTAAAATTTTCAAACCAACTTACCTTAATGGGTTTTCATGAATTCAACAAATTAAATATTTTTTTTTTTTTATTTTATAGAATTTTTCAGACATATATTATTCATTTTTTTTTTAATTTCAAACAAATACATAAAACTTATTAAAAGTTGGAATGAGAAAAGAGATACGAAATAAAAATGAAAGTCATTGGGGAAATGAAAATATGAAATATTCTCATAGAGAGGTAAAATAGTAATTACCCATGGCGTATATATTTATTTACAATAAATATATTAAGTAATTTAAAGGCAAAACCACAAACTTAAGGGTTATGTGGGTTCGACTCAATATCCCTAGGATGGAGTGATTATTTTGACAGGTTGTCAAACTTATGTACTTAGGGATAATTGAAAGAGTTCTAATTGTATTAGGAATGTTCCCTTAGAGATACAAGACATCCTAAACTAGAACCATACTGCTGTTCCTAACCTTAAATTCGACTCCCCCTCCTCCTTACATTCAGTCAACTGAAACCAAAGGGTTTTGAACCCTTAGTCGATCATAATCGACTTCTAGTTGATTTCATACTCCAACTTTGCATATGATCTAGACGCAATATACACAAGTGATTCTCCCCATCAAACCCTAATCTATCGACTAAAGGCATCAAGAATATCAAGAAGGTGACTCAATGCAACTAGAAGATTACTTGCAAGAATAACATAAGCAAGTAAGTAACTCTATAAATTATATTATTATGTTGGGAAAAATTGTTTAAAAATACATTCAACTTGTCATCTTTTACTATTGTATGCTATGAACTTTTTTTTTCCTTTGAATGTATTTTTGAAAAAAAAAAAAAAAAAAAAAAAAAAAAAAAAAAAAAAAAAGTCCATAGCATACCAATAGTAAAAGGTGGCAAGTTGAATGTATTTTTGGACAATTTTCCCTATTATGTTTTCAGTTTAGGTTACTACTCTGATTAGGGGATCTTGATATTAGGGTTTTGGTCCTCATGGTTTTATTTGTTTACTTTTTCGCTGCGCATGTTTTGTAAACCATGTGAATGACATCAATACCATACATGATCAACTGATTCATTAGCTAGAGAGTGTTGCCAATTAGTAAGCTCTATTTTGATACGCTTCTTTGACTAGGTAGACGCTTCTTTGACTAGGTAGGTTCATCGCGTGTGGGTCCCATTTTTGTTTAGAACTCTGCTTTGCTCACACTATTGAGTTGAAGCACATACTCTCGAGGTTTAAAGGTGGATGACCGAACTCTTTTCTTATAATATTGCTCTAGATTTTTGTTTGTAAGAAGCTTTTTCAATGGTGGATATTTCACAACTTTCTTCGAGAAGGTCAAAGTTTGCACGAAGGTTCTCGCCATTTTTTTTTTTTTTTTTTGAACTTCTCGACGTTGTGTTTAGCGTTGAAAGAAGTTGTTCATTTTGTTGAGACACTTGGGAGTGCCTATGTATGTGCCCACAGAACTTGTGGCAATTCATCTAACCAAATCTTGGTGTCTTTACCCAGCCTTTTTTCGATTCCTTATACTATGTCTCTGTTTGTGATTTTGACTTGGCCATTCCCAAAAAGATGATAAACTAAAGTGAAAGACAGGTGAATGTTAAGGCATGTGCAGAAGGTGGGAAGACTCTTTCTGCAAACTTTTCATTGTCGGAGAGTATGGTTTGCGGCGTATCAAATGTCAAAACGGCAAACTATATGTTCCCATACGAAGTTAACTACATGAAGCATGATCAGTACTTCGTATTTTCTTAAATTTTCTACTAACATGATATTAAATTGAAACACCACCAGATAATTTGTCTTTTATTTTACTCTTTCTATATATACTTACCATTATATTCTTGACATATGAGAGATCGTTCTTGAACAATATTCAGTTTTTTATATTTACTTGACATATGAATACGAGTTTATATATACAGTTTTCTGATATTCAAATGGAGAAATTGGTCCTGTGGATAATAAAGAAATAAATCATTTAATTGGTACGTATAGCTAGTGGAGTTCGGTGTGGTGGGTTAGTTGTCTAACAGAAAACTAATCATATTCACGTAGACAACACACACAGGTTAAGATTTTGTAAAGATCACAAAAGTTAAAAAGAAAAAGGAATGTGTAAATGATCTACCGTAACATGTAAAACAGTGCGCGACACGTTCCGCTGACGTTTTTTATTTTATTTGTAGTTCGTCTAAACTCTAAAATATTTGTCCATTTACTCAGTAACTTTTTCTACATAAATCAACAAAATGATGTGTAAAATGAAAAACGCTTTTCAGCAACAAAATATAATGAATTTAAAGTTACGAACTAAAACGTAAATAGTAAAGGTAAGCAAAGTTGGAAGGAAAAAAAAAAAAAAAAATTGTATGTATCAACCATTTTACAGATTATATTTGGTGTGTCCGCTGAGGAGGAGCTTTCTACGTTCTTAACACATCTTTTTCCTATCAATTGAAATAAAGGTGGTCATCTTTTCAAACAACTTTTTATGCTAGCTTTGCTGGTGAAACCTTTTATATGGGACCAACCAATCTCATTAAATCAACCATTAATCATTTTTCTATAAAGCACACACGCATAAACCATCTCATGTACTGTCAATTGTCAAAATACATGCATGCACCATGCATCTAATTTTACATGTATTATTAATATTATTACGTGTATACATATATATACATGTACATGATAATATCATCAATATGTTGTGTGATGGTGGCATCGTTATTACATGATATGCATGGATGACAATGTGCACCCCACAAATCCATCACCAATACGTATATACAAACATATACCTTTATTCACTATCTCTTATTCATTCCTATTCTATATAATATAACATGTGTGTAGAATGTTTTCCCTTTTTCTTTTTCAATCAAATACTACTATACCTAGACATCAATCATCTTACATCTGGTCATATCATGCACCAACCTAATTAAAAGCCCTATATTAGTTTTTCTTCTAGCTTATATGATGATTAATTATATATAGTATGATTTTATCTTCGTAAGTATAATATTATACTGACAAGTGACATAATGGATCCGGGGATGACGAAGATGAAGATGATTGAGCGAAACTCCACAGGTCTATCTCACTCGTGTATACTACGTGGTTTGATTTATCGGATGTGGTTGAGTCACCAAGATGTGGTGGTTCTTGCTCATCATTGTCAAGTGAGAAACAGAAGTTTTCACTTGGTTCACCATAACAAGAGTATAATTGCTTAGAAGAGTTGATTTGAACGTTAAGTGGAGTGGCCACGAGCCTTTCAAGATCTGCCCAATTATCAAGACGTTCACGAGAGTCATGGTCCATATTTGTTGGTTGATCAGCTTCTGTCAGGAAGTCAGTTACATGGGGCTTGAAACTCAATTCTTGATTGAAGTTTGTTGAAACTAAGCTGTAGTGCGGGGACATAGTCATTGTGGGACTATCGAGCCTTGGGAGTTGGTAGAATCGTTCGTTAATAGGGGTCACAAACTGCTGCAAAACATTGTGATTTGTTGTTATAGACTCGATTTCTTGCTTGCAGGACCTATTGCCACCCATGTACACGAGTAACTGATCAAGAACGCCATCTTTGTTTAAGGATTGTAGCTGTGTTCTGGAATCCAGGGAGCCTGATAACGATCTCTGGGGGCTTTCTAGAGATTTGTGGTAGTTTTTCTTCTTGAAAACACGACATACCACCCAACCATCTTCTTGAGTTGAGTCGCACAAGTTAGGACCCTGAGTAGTAAAATCACTAAGTTAATTAATAATCTTGGTAACACATCAACTTAAAGATTTCAACTCATAGATGTGACCAGGAATAATTAAGTTTCGACATAAAGAAAGAGTGAAGGCAAAGAAAAAGTTTCTTAAGTAAGTAAGTAGCTCATGTCACGTTGTTTTGAATAAAAGTTACAAGCAAAAACATTAAACTCAAAATTATATTCTTCAACAGAATGTTTGGTCGAAGTCTCATAAAAAAATGTGACTTATTACTATTAAAAAAGTTATATATACTACAACTACACTTTTCTTGAAAGATTAGGATTTGTGTTCTCTTTGGTGATAAACATATCTGAGTTACAATTAGAATATATACAATAAAGTAGCTAAGTAAAATAACTTACACTTGCATCTTGATTAGCAATTGTATTATCGTCCAACCGGTATTCATGCATTATCCAATCAGATTTCTGGCCATGAGGTGCTCTCCCTTTGTAGAATACAAGTGTTTTCCTCATGCCGATTCTTGTAAAGCTACTATAGATGACCTTATCTCGGCCCGTAGCTTTCCAGAAACCAGCAGCAGTTGCACGATTCGTTCTGGTTCCTGTAGGATACTTCTTATCCTTATGACTAAAAAAGTACCAATCATTTTGTGGAGTAGATCCTATTTTACATTTCTCTGCAAATACACAAATTAAAAATGCATATCATCAATTTAATCTTATTCAATCTTTCATAACGAATACGTAAAACATGATTGAGTGATATATTTACCTTGTATATCCCAGGGTTCAAGCTTGTTGAGATCAACATCACGAATAACATCAAGATCGATCTTTTCATATGCAACTTTTTTCCTCAAGTAATAGTGAAGAAGCTCTTCCTCTGTAGGGTGAAACCGAAAACCGGGTGGCACTTTCGATTGACCATTAACATTTACGGATAAACTCACTTCCTCTTCAGACATCACAAGAGAGAAAAAGATGAGAATGATAACAGAAAAAGATAGGCGTGGTGTGCATAAAAGTAGTTGCAAGGACATGATTATTTATATGGGAAAATGAGTGAGATGGGTCCAAACAAACATATGACCTTTTGGTTTATGATAGCATGACCAACCCGACGGGCCCTTTGCCTATTTTGCACCAAATAGTTGTTTTATTTATTTGTGATTTGTTCGAAATATATGTATTTACAGTTAAGTCAGCATACATTGAAAAGAGAAACACGTTACAAGCAAAAGTTCTAGTCTTAGCCACAAATGCGTTTACATGCCTTGATGAATATTGCTTATGTTTAACACGACAAATTTCAAAATTTGCAGACTAATGTTTTTATGTTTGACAAAAAAGGTATTGATCCATATTAATAAGAAAAAAGAAGATAAAAAAAAAAAATAAATAAATAAAGAGTCTAATTAACATATTTGAAAGAAGATTGAGATAGCTTATTTGTTTCTCGTTAATATTATTATGTTTAGCTAACACATCTTATAGATTTTCTCAATTGGAAAATAGGTCATGACATGACAAATATTGATTTGCATTTTGCACAGCTTTTGAATGTCTATTGAATGTGGGATCAATGATCATTCACCTCTCATTAATATAAAATTCTATTTTATTTTTTCTTTGTTTAATGAAATTTATTGCTATTTATACAGTGCAATGCATTTGAGAGGTCAATGGCAGCATCATGGGATAGCTAGATGCTTCCGTAACGGAGGTCATCTCCACTTGGTCACCCTCACCATGACCGTGTGCGTCACACTTGGTCATCTTTGTTACACCTCCAATTGAAGACTGTCCAACATGGTATTTTTGCAAGGACAGGATCAACTTCACGACCAGGTCATTTGAGTATTTGTGTGTGTGGGAGATGTTATTAAATGGTTTTTGTGATGTATATTTGTGCTTAAGTGAGATATGTTTTTTGTGGTGATCGTNAAATAACAGTTAAGTACATAAGATGTGAGTGAATCCCACATCTCAGTCCGTTATATAAGCGGTAAAGCTTACATAACAAAGTAAACTACTCATATTAAAAAAAAAACACTATACACCAGCTTACATTTAACTCATAAAGACACCAAACGTAAACTATCTTTTAATTCGACTATAAAGATTAATATCCATTGCATCACAAATGCCAATTGTTCTTTTGATAAACCTTCAAGATCATAAGTATCATAGATGTCATAATCTTCATCTTCATATAAACTTTCATCATTTGAACCTCTACTAGCCATGAATTAAGTAGTTTCATCGAAAACCACATCAACATCGCTATCACTCTCTTCCACAGCCTTTCGCGCATCCATAATGGTATTACCAACGTTTACAGCAATTGAAGTACCCACATTCTCGAAAATCTTATAATTTTCCTTCAAGGCTTCAAATGACTTCTTTAGAGTATCCAGGTTTATATCATCCGTGTTCGCAAGTCCCTTATTATTAGAACTCGAGGCCATATTTGTGGTATCTTTTTTAGAAATCGTGGCTCCATCCTCTCCCTCACTTACATGCTTCTTAGATGCTCCAACCACTGGGAATAGAAATAGGACGATACACAAATGTCTTAGGTTTAAAACATGTTGGCCTAGCATGTTGCTTACCTTTAAAATTACGGTTTTGTAACACTTGGTACCCATCATTTTAGGCAACAACATTATTCACATGACTTGGCCCTCTTTTCCTCCTTAAATCAGCCCCTAAGGTTGCACCAGCTTCGAAAAACGCATGTTTCAGGGTATAGGTTTCATCATGACCAAACACCAAATAACTACTACATCTTGGCGGTTTCCACTCATTTTATACTTTAATTGTATGCAAATAAGAACCTGAAACCCATCACACAAGGAATAACATCACCATAGTATCTTTGAGAGGATGATTGGCCCTTATATCAATCAATACACACACAAAATATAGATGACCCCAAGAATCCATACACATAGTGCTCGTATATGAATCGAGCATGATCGGTGTAACGAATCTAGTGGCAATGGCATTTAACCCATCCTCACTAAACGCTGTACCCAGAATATCAAGCAATTTTAACCAAATCGGGACATATTTCAGTTCGTCTTTTAATAAGCACTCATTAGGAGACCATTTCTTAAGAATAATTGGGGCATTACGTATCAACCTTGGTCTGCTTTCCAGTACCCCATCCTTACCTGTACCGAAGCAAATTTAAAGAAGAAGAAACCTTTTGAATTCATCATTGCTTTAACAATACCAAACTTCTTCCATACGTTCATCACATAGTTTTCAACAAATAGGGAAATAAATTCTTTTACCAAGAAAATAATCATATAACGAATATTCATACCTAATATTGACCTCTAAAACCGAAGATAATGGAATAAGCACTTCAGCACTGCCACCAGTTTTATAATCCATATCTAATATACAAAAATTTGTCACATGTTTACTTAATTTGTGGCTTATCAAGGTCGCAAATGATACAAGGGCAGAAGGCTTCTGTGACCTTGTTCCCACATGTTCAACCTCAACCAACACCAGGCTATTAGCAGTCCCAACATTTTGTTCCTCTAATGAGAGTTGACTACTTTATCCACTGTAGTAGCCTGGTCTTCCCCTCTCGAATCAGGTGCAATAGAGGTTTCGGGGTCTCAGATAGAAAAATAGCTTCTTGTTGAGATGATGGATCCTCACTCGTTGTTCTACTAGGTTATAGAGGTTTCGGATCATCTCCTAGTAACACAATTTTATCCTCAAACATTTTCTCTTCGATAACACGAAGTTTTCAGCTAAAGAAGATGAACGTAGAGTACTATATGTATCCGACATGCTTGGAAACTATCTTTGTCCCTAGCATTCATCTCCTTATTGCCATCTATTTTCGATTCATTAATATTAATCTTCTTCTTCTTATGATTATTGTTCCTCTTTCCCGAATCCAAAAAACCACTCTTCATTGTTTTACACCATGTTATCACACACATCAACACACAACCCAACTAACCATACACCCCACGAAAAAAATAAATCAGTATGTAAACCCTAATAGAATTAGGGTTATAAGAGTAGACGCACAATACCACCAACACCAATTATAATAATCACTTTGAAACCCTAACTAGATCGCTAGATTTTTAAAGTTCCTTCATGAGAGCAACAGGATCAGAATGATATAACATAGTTGGTTGAAATCCAAGGAAACAATAAGGCAGTTTAATGATCGGCTAAACATAAACCCTAGCAACGACAACAAAACCCAAGGAGTTTACCAACGAAGTAAAGGTTATAGATTGATCACCGATTTAGTGTTTCATTTTTTGCCATAATCGCCAAAGGGGAGTTGTGGTCGCCTTATTACACTAAATTAGTAATGAAAAAGGTTGTAAAGAGAGAAAATTGAGTTGACGCTGATGTTGCAGTGATAACCAGAGTCATGTGTACTCACCATTACACTTAGGTGGTGTTTGTTTTTCATTAAGAGGCTCTTAACAGCCTCTTAATATGAACTGTTCAGACGCGGTCAGACATTTTGGTCGTTCAGACTGTTTTTTTTTTCGTTCAGACGCGTTCAGAGGCAGTAAGATCTTAATGGTCTAGACTTGAGAGGGGTGTCTGAATGCCTCTTGTTGCCTCTTGCTGACACAAAAAAAACCAACAAAAAAAAAACTAGTACAAGCAAGCAAATGTGCGGTTCAAACATGAGTTTTTTTTTTTTTTTTTTTTTTTTTTTTTTTTTTTTTTTTTTTTTTTTTTTCGTTCAGATGCGGTCAGATTAAGACATTTACTCCTCTGATTCAGATTCAGATGTGCGGTTCAGATTCAGATTCAGAGCCTCTTAAAAAACAAACACCACCTTAGTCTTATGTTACAATGCATTGACATGTATAAATACGTTGAGGATGATATAAAGCAAAGACTTGTATACATCTAATAAATAGAGTTCACACATCTCTCACTCGTGCTTTTATGATTTTTTCCACAAAATTGCAAACTTACCAGTAATAGCAAGCTAGCTAGTTATGCTAGAACTAGACATTACACTACTACAAAAATGGACATAGAGCCCCCTTAATAAAGCCCGGTTTTAGTGAAAAACGGGCTCTAAAAGGATTCCATGTTATAAAAAATGGTATAGAGCCATGTTTTCTTTTATAAAACCGGGCTCTATGTTGAAAAACTTTTAAGCCGTGTTTTCTTATTCAAAACCGGGCTCTATTCCTTGTAAAGAGCCATGTTCTCTCCTACAAAACCGGGCTTTATCTAAAAAATTATTAGAGCCCTGTTTTCTATTACAAAACCGGGCTTAATCAATTTTGTTGAAACTTGAAAGAGTGTAAAATAGGCGGTTCTTCAAACTAAAATGAAAAAACTCAAACTTTTGGGCGCCTTATTTCCCCCTCATTTTCACAAAACCTAACCCTCTAACCTCATTTCATTCATACTAATGCTTGTAGTGTTAGCATCTGCTAAAAGACGGTATGAGAACAGCTTTTTATGAAAAAAAATGAGGAAAATGTAGGTCGCGTGCTACATTTGAGTGTTGAATCCTCTTCGACTCTTCGTGCACCACCCTCAATTGCTATTTTGGGTTGTGGGCTTGAACGCTTACGGTCTGGCACATAGGACACCTCGCGTATTGTGACCCAGGTACCTTGATTGTTGTTCTTCCACAAGTAGTGCAGCGTTGTGGTGTGGTATTAATTTCAAAACTTTAATTAGATTTTCATAGTTTATTTGACTAAAAGATACTAGTAAAGATGAGTGCTTATGTTATTTTGTTATTCATTGATTTCTAGGTGGTTATGATATGGAAGAGAATTCGTGCAACTCACATCAATTTTCCGGTAGCTTCGGTCTAGAGAGGAGTAACAAGGTATTCGATCAAGTAGTCTTTAAGCATCAAAAGTGCATATCATAGTTTCAAAAGGTTGAAAAACAATTAGTTTTTCCATTTACATTTCTAGTTTAATTTTTATTAGTTTTAAGCTCAAATTATAATGTCAAGCTTGTATTTAATTGGTCAGTAGTAATGCTACATTAGGAGCCTTGGTGAAACCATTTACTAGTGTAGTAACTACACTGTATTTATCTTTATAGTATAAATGAATAGGTAAAGACCACTACTACAGATTTGAGACTAGTAAATGATAAGTTAAAGACCTCATAGCTAGCACAATGTCACTATACTGTAAAACTCTTCAAAAACAAACTAGATTGGTTTGTCAATGCCCTGGATTTCATTCCACTCTCCACCAACTGAATCTCACAACAAAAATATTTGTTTTTACTTTCTGTAGGTGGTTGATGTGGTGTTTTGCCAATGGTTTGGAGCTTGTACTATGATGAGGAAGTCAAGAGTTATTATGTATACTTGATTCTCAACTCTAAAGGAAGATCTCGAGACGATGTCAACTTCATCAAACCCAACTGTTTCGGTCAGGTTATTCAAAAGCAATGCACAATAACAAGACTTAGCAGTAAATTCAATGTTTTCACTTGCATTTCCGTTCAAGTAGTTAATAAAGTTAGCTTGTGAGTATTCATATGTATCAACAGAAAGTTTAGTTGTAAACTTGTAATCTCAGTACTTCTTGATTTGTATCTATACAATGTTCAGTTCACTAAAAGATTTGAGGGCTTGAATTATGTCATAAAAATATAGAT
>LBNU01012039.1:70160-81303 GCA_014162995.1 Artemisia annua
TTAGCCTCTACCTTATCATCAAGCTACGGTGCTCCCTAGGCCAACTGGATAGAAGAATGATGATGCAGTGAGTCTCGCCACCCAAAGAACTCCAAGGTCAGAACAAGTCTTTGTTATCCGGTTCAATTGTAATCTTTATGACTTTGTTTAAAACAACAAGATATTGTGTCTTAATACCAGCCTCCATAAGGTAGCTTCAGATACTTTTATAACTAGACATCTCCGATTTATATACACTGATTCAGTTTCCTTATACCATACCCCATATATTGAACACCTCTTCCAATCGTAGACTTGGATAACCTTCAGATACTAGAAATTTTAAGCTTTAATGATTGTCCTCAATATACTTTCCACGTAAACATCCATGTCTCTCTTACACTTTGGAATGTCTCGCAAGCTTAATATTGTCCTCAGTAGCATTCACTTGAATATCCCAACTACTCATATTCTTTAACATGACCATATTGACCCATTTAACCCTTAATGAATCCTTCATGTTAAAATCTCCCATCACGTACTAGTACAACCCAAGCAAAAGGACCACCAACTCTTTTATGTAACATTAACTCCTATCATAATGTTCTCCTTTCCACAACTCAATTACTAGCATACACAAAAGTGCAATACACCTTGATGTTGCTAGGAATTATATATATTGTTTCGATGATACACATAACAACTTGTTTGGACTACCATAACATTGTCCCGTTACTGTATGTTCAGCAAGATAATAACGTAAAATCAGTTTGTTTTTATTAACTCATCTCTTAACAAAAATTTATCAGCCTTTGCACAGCCATTCTTAAGAATGATTAGTTCTTAGTACATATCGATCATAAGGATGTTAAACTTAAACTAATTAGTTGTATGATCACATGCTGATAATAAATGTATCGATTTATCATTAACATTGGTATCTAAAAAGGATATGCGACTTGAACTTGCCTCAAGTACATGTAACATGTCCCACATAAAATAAAAGTGTAGGGTTCAATAATTAAATAAATGAGCATATTAGAAGAAAGAAAAATGATTTACGTTTAACGGCAAGTTGGCAAGTGGGATCAAAATAATGGGAAATATGACAAAACTCATCAACTTGAAATGCGAAATTAGTGCACCTTTAGAAGCATATTGATAAAAGATTGAATGAAAGACGCAAATAACGCAAAATTGATGTAATTTTAGGAGAAAGTTGGAAATTTTACTTATTCAGATTATCAGTGGGAGTTTTTAACTTTGATATACGCAGTTTAACCGTGATCTCCGTGGTGATTTTTTACGCTTTCTATAGTCACATGAAAACATGTATCTAGTAAGGGTTATTTGGCCTTATGTCACTATGGCACAAGTTAACAAATCTTGTGACTTACTCCTTAACTAACTGACAATGGTTTAATCACTTTAATGTACCTTTAAAAAGCATACTAATAGAAGATTGTATGAAATAAGCAAATTCAAGAGGGGTGAAATGCAATATTCCTATAATCAAATGCATTAGCTAATCTTACAGGCTGTTTAGGCCCCCACATATATATTCGCTCGTTGCTTATCGGAATGGAACCTTGCAATTGCAGGCTGGCAATAACCCACAATTTAACATGTTGTTTTTGGGTTTTATCACATGGTGACTTTGGCTTAATGTTATCTATTTAATCTTACAACTTTCAAATTAAACGTTTGTAAGCTTAAAAGAAGAAATATGCTTTTTTTTTTAAACAAAGATTACAAATATTTAACTAAATACATAAGGCTGTATTGGTTATCCATTTTTCCAAGTACATATTAGTTTTTCGACCCTTGTTAATCCAACAAAATGCGAGAACTTGAATCTTGTTAATGAGACCTATTGCCGACTTGGAAGAGTCGTAGAAAATCGTATCATTTCGTAAAGCTCACATCGCCCAAATGACAACTCTAATTATGGCGACGAGGATTATCTCGGATGATTTTGACAGCCTAGAAGCTTAGCTGTGAGCCGTAAGTATTCAATCGAGAGCTCAATATGCATAAAGTGTCATATGCACATATCTAAATCTTGCTACAAAACCATAAAAACATAATTTATTTCATTTCATTGGGTAAAAGCTAACAAATTTAGATAATGAATAATTTTGTAAACATGATGTAGAATAACTATATAAAATGCTTCCCTTTTACTTATTCTATATGATCCTAGTGATATGTGAGTTCCCTTAAGAGGTTGTGAGTTAAAGTCTACCTGAGAGATATGTATGTGGTACATATTATGAGATAGGCACTGTTAGGCGTAGAGATGGCAAAAAAATCCGAATCCGATGGAGAATCCGATACCCGACCCCGATTTGACCGGGGAATCCCCGAGTTGACCGGGTATGGGGATGGGGATGGGGAATCCCCATTACTCAAAAGCGGGTATGGAGGCGGGGATGGTAATACCCTTGGGTCCCCGTACCCGTCCCCGAATATGTTTTATACATGAATATAATTATATATGTATATAATATTAAAAATCTTCTCAATTATTCGCTAGTATACTCTTGTTAATGGTCGTTGTACCTTTGCATGTTGGATTAGTTCGCGTTTTTTTTCAATTGTAGTCGTTTTCGTACTTACGATAAGTCGTACTCTTTACTATGTTTTGTCGAATGCTTGAACTTAATCTAATGAATGAATTTTGTTTGCTTTTAGTATGGTTGCACCATCTGAAATCTATTTAAAATGTCAATTATGTAATGGGGAAAAATCCCCGATTCCCCATTGGGGATCCCCGTTCCCCATTGGGGATGGGGATGGGGATGCAATTGTGACCCCCGACGGGGATGGAGACGGGGATGGGGATAACTATCTAACTTCGGGGATGGGGATAGTATCAACCATTCCCCGCATACCCGGCCCCGTTGCCATCTCTAGTCACTTAGGCGTGAAAAAACAAATTACGTAGTACAATTTTAAAATGCCTTACAACATCATATCTCAATCATACTCACATATATGTTGAACAAGATATTTCATATATACGTTGCAAGTATATTTTTGNGTAATCTATTTTAAATAGAAAAACATCTTACCCATATATAGTTCAAACTTAATTGCCAGATTACTAGTTTTGGTGTGAAATCGAAACTAGTCATTAGGTACTTTGAAATACACTAGACGAGTACTCGTGCATAGCAACGAGATTTTATAGCGGCATTTAATTATAATGATATTTTGGTTAAGAAGTGGTTTGTGCAACATTTTGTGTAACTAAAATATCACTATAACTATCTGCCGCTATAAAATTCCGTTTCTATGCACGGGTGCTCGTCTAGTATTTAAAATTTTGTTTTTATATACGTGTGTGTTCATTCTTAATTTGACAAAACAATTTTACATTTTCATGTTTTCATTTATTAATTATTCATTTAACTTTCCATATTTTTAAGTTGACAAAAATTTGAACGTGTAATGTAAGTTTCCATGTTTTCATTTAACTTTTGATTAAGTTTTAAATTAGAGGTATTACGGAGTGATAAATGCATTAATGGTAATTTAGGCAAAACATTAGTTTAAGTTTTTCACTTTTCACTTCTTGACTTTTTGACCATTTTCTCTTTATAGATAACTAGACGATAACCCGTGCATAGCAACGGGATTTTATAGCGACAGATTGTTTATTGATAAAAAAAAAATTATAGGTATAAACGAAAAACAATAAAAGTCTGAAGATTTGGGAATTTAACATAATGTTTTGAAACCCGGTTCAACCCGGGTGGTTCAACCGGTTGAACCGTTCCGGGCAAAAAATGGGTCGATTTAAACCGGGTCAACTTGCTAGGTTGGGTCGAAAACAGTTCAAATTAAACTGGGTCAACCCGTCCGGGTTTGAAGCATCCCGGGTCAACCCGGTTTTTGTTTTAATTGGTTGTATTTAATTTGATAGATATGTTTTTAATTGGTTGTACAATGTGAATAAATTATTGTACTTTTAATTAATGGATAATGTTTTGAAACCCGGTTTGACCCGGGTGGTTCAACCGGTTGAACCGTTCCGGTCGAAAAATAGGTCGATTAAACCAGGTCAACTTTCTAGGTTGGGTCGAAAATGGGTCAAACTAAACCGGGTCAACCCATCGGGTTTGAAGCGTCCCGGGTCAACCTGGTTTGTGTTTTAATTGGTTGTATTTAATTTGGTAGATACGTTTTTAATTGGTTGTACAATGTGAATATATCATTGTACTTTTAAGTAATGGGGCGTTTTAATAAGAGTATTAATTATATTTCATAATTTCCTTTAATAAGATGTTTCAACATTTCACATTACTTGACTTTTCACTTTTCCACTTTGACCATTTTTCCTTTATATGTAGTATAGATAATTAGATATAGATAGTGTATGATCTTTAGGTATGCAAGTTGATTCGTCAAGAAATGATTTATACTATAAAGAATATAAATTAATCTATTTTTTTTATTTTTATTTTTGTACGATGGTTTCTAATCTTTTGGCTGACTAATTCATCGAATTTGATCCCATCGTTACACAGACTCAAAGCGGGTAAAATCTTCCTTTTATAAGAAAGGTTTTCGTATATGTTTTACTGTTCCGCTGCTACTACGGGCTTTATGCAATCAATCAAATCATATAAGGGTTTTTTTAACTTGTGCCCTAGGGCACAAGTTAAGCACACCAAGAGTACACAAAGGCTCACGAAAAAGTACACAAGGATCCACGAAAAAGTACAGACAAATGTACTTTTATGTGGATCCCTGTGTACTTTTGGTATATTTTTTGCAATGTTGCAAAAATGGGCCGAATCGGCCGATTAATCGTTAATCGGTCATACACCTTGTTGATTTTTGAAAATCGGTGAAAAAATTGGCCTAGGCAAAAAAATCGGAAAAAATCGGCCGAATCAGTGAAAAATTGGCCAAAGCGGCCAAAATCGGCCGAATCGGCCAAAAATCGGTCAAATCGGCCGAATTGGTCAAATTTTAAAAAACAAAAATTTAAGCATTCTACTTAATTTGGGGATCGTTTATTTCACTTATAACGCACAATCCTCATAATCAGAATTGGAGCCTTTTATTGTGGTTTGGAAACATAGTAGGCTTGGAATTAGTTAAGATCTTTAGTTTGCTCTCCAGAAATACCCAAAACATGCAGGAAATGTCAATCCGATTAATCACCGATTAATCCCGCCTTGGCCGATTAATCGTTGCAGGGTGGTCGACCGCCCGACTACCAATTCACGATTTTTGCAACATTGATTTTTTGCGTGTTTAACTTATGCCCTTATGGCACAAGTTAGAAAAACCCATCATATAAATATCTATTACTTCATTGCACATCCAAAAATAAAAATTCCAACCTCAAAAAGTACATTTTTGTCACTGATCTCACAAGTCATAAGTCTTTTTCCACGACTCTTCCAAGACTTGCTTATACTCCAACCAACATAAATGAAAAACCTTTATTAAAACGGTAAAACCCTTTGAAAGCATAAACATTATTCGCACATTAACTTAGAAATTTGAATATCCAAACTATTAAATAGAATATGCCACTTGTATTTGCAACAGTACTATTTGGCTGGCTGTTGACATTTTGTACTTTAGCCCAACTAAGTAACAAACAACATGACACAAACACTTAGGACAACATCATGACCATCTACGTTTAACACACAGACATATATATTCATAGATCCTGTTTTTAGGTTTGTGTTTTTTGATTGGCAGATGTGACACTGTACAACCTGAATTTAAGGTAAACCCTAAACTCAAAATTCTATAAATGGTTTCTTGCAACTTACTCTTTTAATACTTTATTTGCAAGATATTGACATATTGGATTAAAAAGGGTATTATAAAGGTGTAATCTTTTTACCAGAAATGGTATTAAGAAGAGTGATGGGCATGATGATGGGATGTCTTGGAATGAGTAGTTGTTTAAGAATAAGTGATCAAGCAACAAGACCATTATCACCACCTTCAGAGTCATGTGATGATTCATTAACTTCTTCATCAGATGATGTTAAGTCATCTTCAGCTTCATCAGAATCATCAAAAGAGTCATCATATGGTAGGATTAAGCTAAGTGATGGAAGGCTATTGGCTTATAAAGAAAGAGGAGTGCCTAAAAGTGAAGCAAGTTATAGAGTTGTTATTGTTCATGGATTTGCTAGCAACAAAGATATGAACTTTATGGCTTCACAGGTAAGAATAGATAGACCCTTTGAATATATTATGTGTTTTGTATGTGGATTTGTGTGATTTATTACATTTTTTTTTTTACCAATTTATTAGTTTTACTTTTGGAATTTACATAGAGTTGGAAGGCAAACGGGCAACAAGCTGTGCCGCTAGTCCTTTGTGGATCTAGGCGTCATAACATTTTTCGTATAAGAATTTGATAAAGATTGGTACTTTAGATGTTGGTTTTTCAAGATTGGCAGGACCCATTTAGATTTTAAGTTCATGGCAATAAATGTGGCAAAATTTTGGAGAATTAGGGTGTTTGGTGTTGTAGTTGCAAACTAATTATATGATTATTGCGGTGTTTTAGTTTTTGGATGGAAGCAATCTGATACCAATTGTGTGATTATGAGGCTGTTTGGGATTGCTTATCTGCTTAAAAACAAAGGAGGTGCCAAACTGCTTATTTACGCGCGAATGAGTAGATAAGCAGGTTCCATCCAAACACTCAAAAATGCTCATCTACTTTAAAGATGCAGTAAGTAGATAAGCAATCCCGAAACCCTATATTTTGCAGTCAAAACATCAAATCATCAGTTTAAGAGTAGCTTATGCAAAACTGATATATGATTATCAAAAACACATAATCTTCAAAACGCAACCCCTGAGTTATTAGGATGATTTTTATGAGTATTCTCAAATGACAGAAACTAGTGGATGAATTGGGGATTTATCTCCTACAATTCGATAGAGCTGGATATGGAGAAAGTGATCCGAATCCAAAACGGTCACTAAAGAGTGAAGCATCTGATATCGAAGAACTTGCAGACCAGTTGCAGCTGGGCTCTCAATTCTATCTTGTTGGTGTGTCGGTAGGATCATATCCCACTTGGAGTTGTGTGAAGAACATACCCGACAGGTATAGAAACACAACTTCTTGCAGTTTCTTGGAATCCGTTGCTATACTTTGTGGAACTAAAAGAATTGAAATGGTGTGCTTTGTTGCAGGCTAGCAGGAGTTGCTTTAGTAGTTCCCTTTGTAAACTACAGATGGCCATCACTTCCTTATGATCTTATAAAAGATGATTACAGGAAGAACCTTTCGAAATTTATGGCCTGGATTGCTCGCCACACCCCGGGTTTGCTACACTGGTGGCTGACTCAGAAAATGTTCCCTTCATCTTCTGTTCTTGATAGAAACGCGAAATTCTTTAGTACTAAAGACTTGGAAGTCTTGAAAAACACTCCTGGATATCAGTTGCTCAATAAGGTAAATTGTTCTTATACCAGTCGTAAGTTGTAATCGATTGTCCAGAAAAGATTACTTCAGTCCTAATTGGGTCATTTTGTAATATTGTTATAAAAATGTTAAAATTATGAATAATTTCAAATTTTAAATGAAAATACCAGGATTACGAATTACGAAATTACTCAAACAGGATATGCATATGGCAAACTGAAAGACTTTGCCATCGGGATATGGACATCTAAAAAAATCATAGAAAACTAATCTTCTTTCTTGGACTGTAACAGAGCAAACTGAAAGAAGAACCAATATTCCACAGCCTTTGTAAAGACTTCACCGTCGCATTTGGGAAATGGGATTTTGACCCGTTGAGTCTAACCAATCCGTTTGGTGGAAGTGAACGCCGTCTCCACATTTGGCAAGGTTATGAAGACAAGGTTGTACCTGTGGAACTACAAAGGTACATTTCGACTAGGTTGCCATGGATCAAGTACCGTGAAGTTCCTGATGGTGGACATCTGCTTGTGTACGATAGTGATGTATGTTAAACAAGGAACTTAGACTACAAAATCCGAACCCCTCTACTGCATATAAGCCACCTCCTTAGCAAACAATACATCAAAGAAGATTAAATTTGTACTAAGGCTATTCCTCAAGGTACAAGGTCACTTAACCAATATGGAAACACCCTACAATTCAGTCTCAAAGGTAAGAATAGGTAGCCCCATCTTTCATAGCTCACCATATCAACCTTATCACCAAAACTTCTATCACAAAGCATATCAGCAATGTAAAACTATTCAATGTCTTCATTCCAGTGACCCATTCTTCCTCGTACAACAAATAAAGACATATTCTCACATTTTAAACACCATTTAGCTGCATATCTTAACACTGCAACAAATTTCTTCACTTGCAGGGTTACCTGTTTAGTCTAAACATTGCTTGCAATATTTTAATAACAATTTCCTGTGTTCTGCTTTCTTGTTTAAACATTCTATAGTTCATTTACCATACAAAGTAAACTGCGTCAGCAAGAACCAACCTTTTTATCACACTGCCAATATTGTTCTTAACTGGAGATGTTGCCAAGTCTGCAACAATACCACTTGAGTTTAATATAACCCCTTTATACTCCATTTTTTCCATCAAAGCTTTCCCTATTTTTACCGAAAGGGGATATTGAAAGAATAAATGTTCTTGAGTATCAGCATGAGTCTTGCACAAAGCACATTTTAAATCCCTAGAATTGTTCCAGTGAGCTATTTTGTCCTACGTCAGAAGCTTATCCTGAACATCAAGCCACAAAATAAAAGCTTGTCTGGGATTGAACTGAGAGAACCAAACAACATGCTTCCAACTCATCAAAGGCCATACATCTCTATAATCCTCACAAGCTTGTTTTACAGTAAGTGGAATTATTTGATTTCCATTAGTCAACCACACCACTTCCTCATGCTAATTCTCAATCAAATTAGGCACCATTATTCATTAATAATTGGAAACTTGACAGTCCATTCATTAGGCCACTTTCAACCCTCTTCATCTATTATATCAGCAACCTTAAGATCATCAAAAAGTCTTGCTTCATTCTTTTAGGCATAAACTCGGTTAGATGCCCCTGAGTACTATACACCATCTATCATGCCGTACAGAGTAGTCTTATCATTCACAAATCACAATCACACAAAACACATGACTTTTATTCTTATCTCTAACTGCTAATAAAATTTTCCAACCCCAACTATCAGTAGCATTCACTTGAATATCCCAACTACTCATATTCTTTCCCTATTCTTTAACATGACCACATTGACCCATTTAACCCTTGATGAATCCTTCATGTTAAAATCTCCCATCACGTACTAGTACAACCCAAGCAAAAGGACCACCAACTCTTTTATGTAACATTAACTCCTATCATAATGTTCTCCTTTCCACAACTCAATTACTAGCATACACAAAAGTGCAATACACCTTGATGTTGCTAGGAATTATATATATTGTTTCGATGATACACATAACAACTTGTTTGGACTACCATAACATTGTCCCGTTACTGTATGTTCAGCAAGATAATAACGTGATATTAGAGTCTAAAGATTAAATCAGTTTGTTTTTATTAACTCATCTCTTAACAAAAATTTATCAGCCTTTGCACAGCCATTCTTAGGAATGATTAGTTCTTAGTACATATCGATCATAAGGATATTAAACTAATTAGTTGTATGATCACATGCTGATAATAAATGTATCGATTTATCATTAACATTGGTATCTAAAAAGGATATGCGACTTGAACTTGCCTCAAGTACATGTAACGTCCCACATAAAATAAAAGTGTAGGGTTCAATAATTAAATAAATGAGCATATTAGAAGAAAGAAAAATGATTTACGTTTAACGGCAAGTTGGCAAGTGGGATCAAAATAATGGGAAATATGACAAAACTCATCAACTTGAAATGCGAAATTAGTGCACCTTTAGAAGCATATTGATAAAAGATTGAATGCAAGAAGCAAATAACGCAAAATTGATGTAATTTTAGGAGAAAGTTGGAAGTTTTACTTATTCAGATTATCAGTGGGAGTTTTTAACTTTGATGTACGCAGTTTAACCGTGATCTCCGTGGTGATTTTTGGCGCTTTCTATAGTCACATGAAAACATGTATCTAGCAAGGGTTATTTGGCCTTATGTCACTATGACACAAGTTAACAAATCTTGTGACTTACTCCTTAACTAATTGACAATGGTTTAATCACTTTAATGTACCTTTAAAAAGCATACTAATAGAAGATTGTATGAAATAAGCAAATTCAAGAGGGGTGAAATGCAATATTCCTATAATCAAATGCATTAACTAATCTTACAGGCTGTTTAGGCCCCCACATATATATTCGCTCGTTGCTTATCGGAATGGAACCTTGCAATTGCAGGCTGGCAATAACCCACAATTTAACATGTTGTTTTTGGGTTTTATCACATGGTGACTTTGGCTTAATGTTATCTATTTAATCTTACAACTTTCAAATTAAACGTTTTTAAGCTTAAAAGAAGAAATATGCATTTTTTTTTTAACAAAGATTACAAATATTTAACTAAATACATAAGGCTGTATTGGTTTTATCCATTTTTCCAAGTACATATTAGTTTTTCTACCCTTGTTAATCCAACCAAATGCGAGAACTTGAATCTTGTTAATGAGACTTATTGCCGAATTGGAAGAGCTGTAGAGAATCGTATCATATCGTAAAGCTCACATCACCCAAATGACAACTCTAATTATGGCGACGAGGATTATCTCGGATGATTTTGACAGCCTAGAAGCTCTAGCTGTGAGCCGTAAGTATTCAATCGAGAGCTCAATATGCATAAAGTGTCATATGCACATATCTAAATAAAATGCTTCCCTTTTACTTATTCTATATGATCCTAGTGATATGTGAGTTCCCTTAAGAGGTTGTGAGTTAAAGTCTACCTGAGAGGTATGTATGTGGTACATATTATGAGATAGGCACTGTTAGGCGTGAAAAAAAAAATTACGTAGTACAATTTTAAAATGCCTTACAACATCATATCTCAATCATACTCACATATATGTTGAACAAGATATTTCATATATACGTTGCAAGTATATTTTTGGGTTTTTCAAATAATAGCTCTCTTCATTAAAAAAAAAAAAAAAAAAAAAAAAAAAAAAAAAAAAAAAAAAAAAAAAAAAAATAAAAAAAAAAA
>LBNU01012039.1:81863-102105 GCA_014162995.1 Artemisia annua
TTCATTTGCTGGAAACTGCTGGGAGAAGTCGTGTTCACTTGGGAATTGTTGCCCGAAGTCACGGTGACTTGGGAATTGTTGCCCGAAGTCTTTGCGAGACATTGTTTGAGAATTATGTTTGAATTGTGTGAGAATTATTTGTGAATTGTGTGTGCAATAATGAGCTGTGAATGGGTCTTAAATAAGCTCATAAATCCCGCCCACCCATTTTGAATTTGAAACGTTTAAAATTATCCCGCCCACCCATTTTGAATTTGAAACGTTTAAAATTATCCCACCCAGTTTATGCATCCCTATATAAAGCATACATTATCATACCATTTTACACACACTTCACTTCTAAATCATTTCACAATGAATCATCTTTGGTCAATGGAAGAAGAAAGCATTCTAGCTAACGTATGGCTTTCTGCTAGCGAATGTTTGGACCTAAGGGTTGAACGTTCTTTTTGAAACGCCGTTACGACAAGGTTCAACGACAAGACTAATGGAGAGCACCGTACTAAAAATAGCCTTATGGCTCAATGGAAAAAAATCAACCTAGAATGTCTTAGGTATAATGTTATTTACAAAGACAACCACGCATGTCCACTTCTGGGAACAGAGTCGTTACGTTTGGTTTAAATAAAACTTGCGATACCCTCTCCCTATATGATAGTTGTACACACCAAGTAAGACTCTTTGTTTGTACGTACCCTTCGTGTGGTCGGCATTACAACAAATACAATTCTTACAAGGCATAGCACAAAATACAATACATAAAGGCATAGCACAAAATACAAAGTATCGTTTCGTTTATGTAATGTTTACGTTTTATTAATAAAATTTGTGTTTGTGTTAAAAATGGTTTTTTTTTTTTTTTTTAAATTAATAATAATGATGATGCAATATGGGTCATAAGTGTGGGGAGAGAGGTGAAAATGGGTTGAAGTGAGAGAAAGCTGAGGTGGCAGCCGGAATGATGATGCAATATAGGTCACGACTGTGCCTAGCCTTAAAGAGTGATAAATGCATTAATGGTAATTTAGGCAAAACATTAGTTTAAGTTTCACTTTTCACTACTTGACTTTTTGACCATTTTCTCTTTATAGATAATATAGATAGTGTATGATCTTTAGGTATGCAAGTTGATTCGTCAAGAAATGATTTATACCGTAAAGAATATAAATTAATCTATTTTTTTTTTTTTTGTACGATGGTTTCTAATCTTTTGGCTGACTAATTCATCGAATTTGATCCCACCGTTACAACACAAAGTCAAACCGGGTAAAACCTTCCTTTTATAAGAAAGGTTTTCGTATATGTTTTACTGTTCCGCTGCTACTACGGGCTTTATGCAATCAATCAAATCATATAAGCGTTTTTTTAACATGTGCCCTAGGGCACAAGTTAAGCACACCAAGAGTACACAAAGGCTCACGAAAAAGTAAACAATGATCCACAAAAAAGTACGGACAAATGTACTTTTATGTGGATCCCTGTGTACTTTTGGTATATTTTTTGCAATGTTGCAAAAATGGGCCGAATCGGCCGATTAATCACCGATTAATCGTTAATCGGTCATACACCTTGTTGATTTTTGAAAATCGGTGAAAAAATCGGCCTAGGCAAAAAAATCAGAAAAAATCGGTCAAAAATCGGCCGAATCGGTGAAAAATCGGCCAAAGCGGCCAAAAATCGGCCAAATCGGCCGAATTGGTCAAATTTTAAAAAATAAAAATTTAAGCATTCTACTTAATTTGGGGATCGTTTATTTCACTTANTTGAAAATCGGTGAAAAAATCGGCCTAGGCAAAAAAATCAGAAAAAATCGGTCAAAAATCGGCCGAATCGGTGAAAAATCGGCCAAAGCGGCCAAAAATCGGCCAAATCGGCCGAATTGGTCAAATTTTAAAAAATAAAAATTTAAGCATTCTACTTAATTTGGGGATCGTTTATTTCACTTATAACGCACAATCCGCATAATCAGAATTGGAGCATTTTATTGTGGTTTGGAAACATAGTAGGCTTGGAATTAGTTAAGATCTTTAGTTTGCTCTCCAGAAATACCCAAAACATGCAGGAAATGCCAATCCGATTAATCACCGATTAATCCCGCCTTGACCGATTAATCGTTGCAGGGTGGTCGACCGGCCGACTACCAATTCACGATTTTTGCAACATTGATCTTTTGCGTGTTTAACTTATGCCCTTATGGCACAAATTAGAAAAACCCATCATATAAATATCTATTTTACTTCATTGCACGCCCAAAAATAAAAATTCCAACCTCAAAAAGTACATTTTTGTCACTGATCTCACAAGTCATAAGTCTTTTTCCACGACTCTTCCAAGACTTGCTTATACTCCAACCCAACATAAATGAAAAACCTTTATTAAAACGGTAAAACCCTTTGAAAGCATAAACATTATTCGCACATTAACTTAGAAATTTGAATATCCAAACTATTAAATAGAATATGCCACTTGTATTTGCAACAGTACTATTTGGCTGGCTGTTGACATTTTGTACTTTAGCCCAACTAAGTAACAAACAACATGACACAAACACTTAGGACAACATCATGACCATCTACGTTTAACACACAGACATATATATTCATAGATCCTGTTTTTAGGTTTGTGTTTTTTGATTGGCAGATGTGACACTGTACAACCTAAATTTAAGGTAAACCCTAAACTCAAAATTCTATAAATGGTTTCTTGGGACTTACTCCTTTTAATACTTTATTTACATGATATTGACATATTGGGTTAAAGGGTATTATAAAGTTGTAATCTTTTTTACAGGAATGGTATTAAGAAGAGTGATGGGCTTGATGATGGGATGTCTTGGAATGACTTGTTTAAGAATAAGTGATCAAGCAACAAGACCATTATCACCACCTTCAGAGTCATGTGATGATTCATTAACTGCTTCATCAGATGATGTTAAGTCATCTTCAGCTTCATCAGAATCATCAAAAGAATCATCATGTGGTAGGATTAAGCTAAGTGATGGAAGGTTATTGGCTTATAAAGAAAGAGGAGTGCCTAAAAGTGAAGCAAGTTATAGAGTTGTTATTGTTCATGGATTTGCTAGCAACAAAGATATGAACTTTATGGCTTCACAGGTAAGAATAGATAGACCCTTTGAATATATTATGTGTTTTGTTGTGGATTTGTGTGATTTATTACATTTTTTTTTACCAATTTATTAGTTTTACTTTTGGAATTTACATAGAGTTGGAAGGCAAACGGGCAACAAGCTGTGCCTCTAGTCCTTTGTGGATCTAGGCGTCATAACATTTTTTGTACTGTATAAGAATTTGATAAAGATTGGTAATTTAGATGTTGGTTTTTCAAGATTGGTAGGACCCATTTAGATTTTAAGTTCATGGCAATAAATGTGGCAAAATTTTGGAGAATGAGGGTGTTTGGTGTTGTAGTTGCAAACTAATTATATGATTATCTACTTAAAAGATGCAGCAAGTAGATAAGCAATCCCAAAAACGCTATATTTTGTGGTCAAAACATCAAATCATCAGTTTAAGAGTAGCTTATGCAAAACTGATATATGATTATCAAAAACACATAATCTTCAAAACGCAACCCCTGAGTTATTAGGATGATTTTTATGAGTATTCCCAAATTTCAGAAACTAGTGGATGAATTGGGGATTTATCTTCTACAATTCGATAGAGCTGGATATGGAGAAAGTGATCCGAATCCAAAACGGTCACTAAAGACTGAAGCATCTGATATTGAAGAACTTGCAGATCAGTTGCAGCTGGGCTCTCAATTCTATCTTGTTGGTGTGTCGGTAGGATCATATCCCACTTGGAGTTGTGTGAAGAACATACCCGACAGGTATAGAAACACACCTTCTTGCGGTTTTTTGGAATCCGTTGCTATAATTTGTGGAACTAAAAGAATTGAAATGGTGTGCTTTGTTGCAGGCTAGCAGGAGTTGCTTTAGTAGTTCCCTTTGTAAACTACAGATGGCCATCACTTCCTTATGATCTTATAAAAGATGATTACAGGAAGAACCTTTCGAAATTTATGGCCTGGATTGCTCGCCACACCCCGGGTTTGCTACACTGGTGGCTGACTCAGAAAATGTTCCCTTCATCTTCTGTTCTTGATAGAAACGCGAAATTCTTTAGTACTAAAGACTTGGAAGTCTTGAAAAACACTCCTGGATATCAGTTGCTCAATAAGGTAAATTGTTCTTTTTTTTTGGGTAAAAGGGACGATTCCCCGGTAAAATAAGGTAAATTGTTCTTATACCAGTCGTAAGTTGTAATCGATTGTCCAGAAAAGATTACTTCGGTCCTAATTGGGTCATTTTGTAATATTGTTATAAAAATGTTAAAATGAATAATTTCAAATTTTAAATGAAAATACCAGGATTACGAATTACGAAATTACTCAAACAGGATATGCATATGGCAAACTGAAAGACTTTGCCATCAGGATATGGACATCTAAAAAAATCATAGAAAATTAATCTTCTTTCTTGAACTGTAACAGAGCAAACTGAAAGAAGAACCAATATTCCACAGCCTTTGTAAAGACTTCATCGTCGCATTTGGGAAATGGGACTTTGACCCGTTGAGTCTAACCAATCCGTTTGGTGGAAGTGAACGCCGTCTCCACATTTGGCAAGGTTATGAAGACAAGGTTGTACCTGTGGAACTACAAAGGTACATTTCGACTAGGCTGCCATGGATCAAGTACCGTGAAGTTCCTGATGGTGGACATCTGCTTGTGTACGATAGTGATGTATGCGAAGCCATTTTGAGGTCTCTATTGCTTGGAGAAGATACTCCGCTGTATATACCTAAATTTGATTCAAATTAGTTATTCTTGTAAATCAAATGATTGTTTGAAAAATGTAGCATATGGTTTGTTTGTTTTGGCTAGTTAGATTTTAATAGTCTGCGCGAGAATAATTTTTTGTACAGTTTGGATTCATCATATTATGTTTATTTTTCACGAATAACGTATAAAAATGAAACTTGATTCCATGGTCATTACTGCAATTGTAGCTATGTTGCATTTACTGTTTGCTAGAAAAGATATCTTCAGATTGTTGACTAGTTGAAAAATAACAAATTAGTTTCGGTAACGATTACCATTAAAACCTAAAACCTGACATGACCAAACCGTGCACGCCTTAAGTATCATATCATACCAAATTCAAATCAAGATCCACAACCCTCTGAAACCAAATACATATCACACCACCAATAAGATACAAAGCGTACATAAAAGTACAAGTATGTTACAACAACATCGGTAAAAAGGTCATTAATAGCACAAAAACAACCAAAAAAATAAATAATACAAGACTTGGTACTCCAAATCTAGCTAACATAAACAAGCCCGTCGCAACAATTACGTATTGGAAGTGTAGATGTTATTCACTCAGGAAGAGGATCGACTTTGAACCTGTAAAGCAGATTTTTCTTCTTTGAAGTAGGGTTGTCGATTGTGAGAAGCAACTTACCAAGCTCAGTGATTTTGAAGCTATGGCTTATGACTGGTTCATCGGTCGGACTAAGCTTCTTCGGTTTTTGTATGTTTATGGTGTAGTTACTTTCATTATTTGGCACATACTCGGCACTGTAGCTCACGTCCCAGCCAACTACTCGAAGCTCCCAAACAAAAGTGCATTTCTGCAACAAAATTTGCCATTTTACTAACTAAACCATGCATTATATGACATTTGCAACATCTTGGACAATCATTTAAGTATACAGTGCCTACCTGGTTAATGAAGAAAGTTTCTGAGAATTTCTGTTCTCAAAGATTATACATGATTTATGTACAATTTCTTTTTCTTTTCTTTCTTTTTTCTTTTTTTTCTTCTTCTTTTTTTTTTAATCAGGAAGTTATGAATGTATATCTACTTCGGTAATTCGACATATTGATTAAACATGTAACGCTGAAACAATTAGTCTAAAAACTAATGAAACATGGATAGATGGTATGATCATAAATAACTAATTAAAGATTAGTGTAGTTCCCCTTAGCAGCTTAGCTAGAAATTAAAGAGCTGTGTTCAATTTTAACTTGCTCAACTTGTATCATATCACATATAGGACACTATAAAAGTAACTAAAAAGTTTTACAAAGATGAGAATTTTAAGCTATACACATAATTTAACAAGTATCAAGAAAGATGAACAATTAAAAAAAATGAGCTTTATAAGTATTTGAGTTAATTATTATATTTCCAAAGGATCAAATCATAATGGGAGCTGGTCAAATAGGTCGCAGGTGGCCCAAAGTATACTATTATTAAGGCATTGTCCTCACCCGCTTTCTTCAAAAGTTTATTTATTAGTTATCACTGAAATGATGTATTTTCTTTGTAATCATGTCTAACACAATAATTATTTATTAGAAAGGAGAAAAAGGTGTTTGTGAGTCAACCAACCCAACTAGTACCAAATTACACGTTTTGCCACCCCTTCTAAATTACGGTTTGCAGTTTCATCCTAAGGAGAGCCTCGCAGTAGGTGGATTGAGGTTTACCACTATGGCGAGAACATGCAGATGTCGTAATAATCATTAAATTCACGGTTTACTAACTTGTGTAGGAATTGGTCATCTAATGAACTTTCTTAAGGCAAATGAGAAAAAGTTCATCTCATAATGTATTATAGAATGCGCATTAAGAAGGTAAATAAATAATAAACCAATACAGAGGTAGATGTATAATACCTCATTAACAATAATTTCCACAGTTTGTTTGGTGGCTGGTTTAACCGTAACAACTGCAGCTGGATCATCAATCGTGAATTCTGGATTGCAATCACAATAATCAACACTCAGCCCACCATACTGGATCGGGACATGCTCTGGACTCACATATCTACATAAAAATTCAACAAAATTAACCACATTTTACACTCAAAACTGAAGCATCGATAGAAAATTGGAGATTAACGAAAAGAACATAAAAAAGTCCCAATAAAATATATAAGTTTATCTAGCATACTTGAAAAGGGTTTCAGCAGTTCTTGCAGGGCTAGCAAACACAAACTTGCTCTTAGTCCTTTGAGTCATGAACGGACTCATCATTCCGTAGAAAGCCAAATACCACCATGGAACATTGATGAAAACCTTCAAGAAAAAACCCACAGATTATTTACTGTTTAAAGATTATTACTAGCTAAAAGTCAATGGAAATTGATACAACATAGCATTTTCTTTTGATTAAAAGTTTTGTGGACCATAAATAGTTAAGCACCCTAACTTAAAGTCATAAAACCAACAAAACTGTCATTTTCAATTCACAGGTGGAATTGATCCCTTATTCAAGAATCATTTTGAATAGAAAGGCATTTTCTTAGAGAAGATATCGACCTCATAATTCTTTATGTGCTTCTTACGAATCAATCAAATTCAAATTCTTGTCAGATTAGGATTCATATTAATATCAACACAACAATCAATTTCTCAAAACATTAATCAAAGTTCCAACTGTTTAATACATGATCTAAGAGTTTGAAATAAGTGACCATCTTTCTTATGTACAAGATTTATTGTTTTAGTCTGAAAACCAATAAAGATGCCATTTCCATTTCGAATGGACAAGGCATATAGTGACTCATGATTCTTCATATCCTTTTATGAACCACTTGAACCCCAGATTCTTGTCAGTTTGTTATCAATAAAAAAAAACAATTAATTTCTCAAAGCAAAGTCGTGGACTAAATAACCATCACATTCTTTATGTTAGAACAGTCAATTTTTAAAATTTAAACAAGCATAAGATAGATCTACAACCAATAAAAAACAAAAACTGATATTTCAAAACATATAGGACAACAGTCACAGCCAATTAAGATGTCATTTTCAATTAGTAACTTATAATCTTATTTTATATACCAACTGAATCCCAAATTCATGTCAGATCTGGATTCATGTTACTAATAAAAAACAACAATCAAAACATAAGTGATCGTCATATTTTTTTATTCTACACGCAAAATCCCCTGCATAACTCAAGGTTAATTGTCCTGCAACAGCTGAATTTGAACCTAAATGACCATCACATTCTTTCTGTTACGAGATTCAATAAATTAGTATATCAAATATTATTAAAATATATATAATTGATCAAAAAGCTAGCAAGAGTCTGCAACTAAAAGACCATCCAACTCATTACAAAAAAAATATATATATATATAATTTTCTTTTTTTTACTTCAAACAACCATACTAAAGTCGCCTGCTTTGCAACAAATTCAGGTCAAATGGCCACAAACAAGTCTGGAACTAATGACTATCACATTATTTTTGTTACATGACTCAATTTCATTAACAACTAAGCACAGCAACTAACATCTCAAAACATATATATCGACCTTCTTTGTCGAAAAAATTTGGGTAAGTGACCACAACTTCATCTGAAACTAAAAATGACCATCACACTCTTTATGTTACAAGATTCAATCTTTTCAGTTTAAACAATCATACCAAATATCAACAAACAATCGAACACAACAAGTAACATCACAAAGCATATAACTTCACCTACTTTGCAACAAATTCAGGGAAAAGACGATCACAATCTTGTGTTACACGTTACAATATTTTCACTTTTAACAACCATACCATCCATCAATAACCAACTAAACACAACAACCAACATCACAAAGCATCTACATTCACCTACTCTGCAAAAAGTACAGGGTAAATGACCATCACAATCTTTATGCTACAAGACTCAATCTTTTCACCATAACAACCATACCACACATCAACAAACAATCAAACACAACAATAAACATCACAAAACACATAAATTCACCTACTTTGCAACAAATTAAGGTTAATTACCCTGCAACAGCTATGTATGAAACTAAATGACATCACATTCTTTATGTTACAAGATTCAATCATTTCACTTCAAACAAATAATACGATATATCAGTATCGATTAAATCAAAATTCACCTACTTTGTAACAAAGTCATAGTAAATAGTCATCTTCATATCAATTCAGGATCCAATCTTTTCACTTTAAACAAACATACTAAACATCAATAACCAATTAGAACAAACTAATTAACATCACAAAACACATAAATTCACCTGCTTCGCAACAAACTCAGGATAATTATCCTGCAACAACTGCAACGCCTGCTTCGTCGCCAATCTAAGCTCACGTTTCCCGGGCCCAGGCGAATTCTTCAAGTCACTAACCTGAAAAATAGTATTAACACCACCAGGCCTAAAATCCAACTTCCTAATACTCCTCTCAAGAAACTGTATCCTCCATTTCAAAAACCTAGTCCTTTTCTCCTCATCACTAAAAGTACTATTATAAAGCTCCTTATTCTGAAACTCACCATAAACATTATAACAAACTGGATGCCCTTCATGATCATAACCATGCATAAACACAACTTTCTCCAAATCATCACCAAGATCCTCATTAACTAACTCATCTATACTAAACGCTTTTCGCCACTTTAAAGTATTCTTAAACATATCAAAACTATCTTGAACCTTAAAATCTCTAGCCCTTAAAAACTTTAACAAAATAACATCAGTCCTTTCATCTTTCATAATGGGTATGCCCCAAATAGTAATATCTGAAATGGGTTCTTCTTGGTTTGGTGAAAAGGTGAGTTCTTTGTTGTTAATGGCTTGTGAAACCAAGGATTTGAGCTCATTGAGACATGTTTTCTCAAGATGTGATAGATCTTTGAACTTGTTGGATTCTTCTTTGAATGAGACTAAGGATTGAGGGACATGTTTGGCTGCTTGGGTTTCAGTTGAGGTAGCTGGTGTTGGTTGTGTTTCTGTTTCTGTTTCTTTGGTGGTGGTTAGGATGAGTGGTAATGGAAGTGGGGTTTCTTGGGACGGTGGTTCTGCGGCGGAGATGGGTGTTTCTTCGGACATTTTTAGTAGTTTTGAGGGTTTAAAGTTAAAGTGTGTGTTTGTGTGTGAAGTACTAGTAAGTAGTAGAACAAGTAGAAGTTGTAGTAATGTTGGGAAAGTACTTTTTTCTTTTTTTTCTTTTTTTTGAAAAGCAAAATCCTGTAGGCTAAAGTAAATTCTATCCTCGTCTCAAATTAATACGAATACTCAAACATTTTTATTTTTTAGTTGTCCTAAATTAATTATTCATTTTTAAAAATAGATAGAGAATTTAGTTCGGGTTTATCATATTATCCTTACTTGAAGTCTGCAAAAAGTAAGAGAGACAAAGCAGTAATAATGATACTTTTTAAACTTTGTGTTTCTTGTCTGTGAACAATTATTTTGGGATGGATGGAATATTATTTAAGAAAGTAATGTAAAAGAATAAATTAAAACAAAAAAATATATATATATATATATATATATATATATATATGATCTCCAATATCACTTAAAAGAGGAAAAAAGAATGACCGAAGAAATGTGATTTTGTTAATTTGAAATAAAATATTTTCACTCTGTTATGTATGGATGTCCATATAACTAATAAGTGGCTCATGACCCAATTAGCTATTAGGGTTTTTACTCTAATATTATCTTATATATACTCTTTGTATTCACTAAACATGATTATCAATAACAAGAATATTCATTCCCTTAATTCTTGTTCACAACACGTTATCAGCACGATCTTAAGATGATATTCAATCAAGGTAACTTTTAAACCCTTCTTCGTATCTTGTTAGACCATCAATAGTTTTGTTTGCTACCGGTGATTATTATATGATACATGCAATCCTTGATTACGAATTTATGTCGTTATTGATTTTTGATTGATCAAACATATATACAACAAAACATATGTATGGCAGTGGTGCAATGACTCATCCGATTGATAAACAATAAATATAGATAAAATTAAACAAGACTGTTAGCATAATCTATGTATGTATTATATTGAAAGTCATGCGAACAATATGTATTGATTTTTCTGCTATTTTTTTGTCATTATCTACGGTTAGGTGTGTTCTCATGTACATATGGTATGATTTTATTAAAATTAATCAAGAGATGTTTTAAGCAGGAAGTTATGTGTGTATATATATCTACTTCGGTAATTCGACATATTGATTAAACATTTAACGCTGAAACAATTAGTCTAAAAACTAATGAAACATGGATAGATGGTATGATCATAAATAACTAATTAAAGATTAGTGTAGTTCCCCTTAGCAGCTTAGCTAGAAATTAAAGAGCTGTGTTCAATTTTAAGTTGCTCAACTTGTATCACATATAGGACACTAAAAAAATAACCAAATTTTTTTACAAATATGAGAATTTTAAGCTATACACATAAATTTTAAGTATCAAAAAAGATGAACAATTAAAAAAAAATGTGGTTTATAAGTATTTGACTATTTGAGTTAATTATTATATTTCCAAAGGATCAAATCATAATGGGAGCTGGTCAAATAGGTCGAAAGTGGCCCAAAGTATACTATTATTAAGGTATTGCCTCACCCGCTTTCTTCAAAAGCTTATCTTATTAGTTATCACTGAAATGATGTATTTTCTTTGTAATCATGTCTAAGACAATAATTGTTTATTAGAAAGGAGAAAAAGGTGTTTGTGAATCAACCAACCCAACTAGCACCAAATTACATGTTCTGCCACCCCTTCTAAATTACGGATTGCAGTTTCATCCTAAGGAGAGCCTCGCGGAAAGCCATCTAGGTGGCTTGAGGTTTACCACTATGGCGAGAACATGCAGATGTCATAATAATCATTAAGATTCACGGTTTACTAACTTGTGTAGGAATTGGTCGTCTAATGAGAAAAGTTCATCTCATAATGTATTATAGCATGCGCATTAAGAAGGTAAATAAATAATAAACCAATAGAGAGGTAGATGTATAATACCTCATTAACAATAATTTCCACAGTTTGTTTGGTGGCTGGTTTAACCGTAACAACTGCAGCTGGATCATCAATCGTGAATTCTGGATTGCAATCACAATAATCTACACTCAGCCCACCATACTGGATCGGGACATGCTCTGGACTTACATATCTACATAAAAATTCAACAAAATTAACCACATTTTACACTCAAAACTGAAGCATCGATAGAAAATTGGAGATAAATGAAAAGAACAT
The DNA here is from genome assembly GCA_014162995.1 of Artemisia annua. Taxonomy (NCBI): domain Eukaryota; kingdom Viridiplantae; phylum Streptophyta; class Magnoliopsida; order Asterales; family Asteraceae; genus Artemisia; species Artemisia annua. Next base: position 93,943 of record LBNU01012039.1, read on the forward strand.
TAAGGAAAAAAAAAATCCCAATGAAATATATAAGTTTATCTAGCATACTTGAAAAGGGTTTCAGCAGTTCTTGCAGGGCTAGCAAACACAAACTTGCTCTTAGTCCTTTGAGTCATGAACGGACTCATCATTCCGTAGAAAGCCAAATACCACCATGGAACATTGATGAAAACCTTCAAGAAAAAACCCACAGATTATTTACTATTTAAAAATTATTACTAGCTAAAAGTCAATGGAAACTAATACAACATAGCATTTTTTTTTTTGATTAGAAGTTTTGTGGACCATAAGCAAATAGTTAAAGTTAAACACGCTAACTTAAAGTCATAAAACCAACAAAAATGTCATTTTCAATATATAAGTGGAATTGATCCCTTATTCAAGAATCATTTCGAATAGAAAGGCATTTTCTTAGAGAAGATATCGACCTCATAATTCGTTATGTGCTTCTTACGAATCAATCAAATTCAAATTCTTGTCAGATTAGGATTCATGTTAATATCAACAAAACAATCAATTTCTCAAAACATTAATCAAAGTTCCAATTGTATACATGATCTAAGAGTTTGAAATAAATGACCATCTTTCTTATGTACAAAGATTTATTGTTTTAGTCTGAAAACCAATAAAGATGCCATTTCCATTTCGAATGGACAACGCATATAGCGACTCATGATTCTTCATATCCTTTTATGAACCACTTGAACCCCAAATTCTTGTCAGTTTTTGTTATCAATAAAAAAAACAATTAATTTCTCAAAGCAAAGTCGTGGACTAAATAACCATCACATTCTTTATGTTAGAAGATTCAATTTTAAAATTTAAACAAGCATAACATAGATCTACAACCAATAAAAAACAAAAACTGGTATTTCAAAACATATAGGACAACAGTCACAGACAATTAAGATGTCATTTTCAATTAGTAACTTGTAATCTTATTTTATTTACCAACTGAACTCCCAAATTCATGTCAGATCTGGATTCATGTTACTAATAAAAAACAACAACCAAAACATAAATGATCATCATATTTTTTTATTCTACACGCAAAAATCCCCTGCATAACTCAGGATTAATTGTCCTGCAACACCTGAAGTCGAACCTAAATGACCATCACATTCTTTCTGTTACGAGATTCAATAAATTAATATATCAAATATTACTAAAATATATAGTTGGTCAATATGCTAGCAAGAGTCTGCAACTAAAAGACCATCCAACTCATTACAAAAAAATAAATGATTTTTTTACTTCAAACAACCATACTAAAGTTGCCAGCTTTGCAACAATTCAGGTTAAATGGCCACAAACAAGTCTGGAACTAATGACCATCACATTATTTTCGTTACATTTTAACAACTAAGCACAGCAATTAACATCTCAAAACACATATATCGGCCTTCTTTGTCGAAAAAATTTGGGTAAGTGACCACAACTAACTTCATCTAAAACTAAATGACCGTCACACTCTTTATGTTACAAGCTTCAATCTTTTCAGTTTAAACATTCATACCACATATCAACAACCAATCAAACACAACAAGTAACATCACAAAACCTTTAACTTCACCAACTTTGCAACAAACTCAGGGTATTTGACGTATGACAATCACAATCTATATGTTACACGTTTCAATATTTTCACTTTTAGCTACCATACTATCCATCAACCACCAACTAAACACAACAACCAACATCACAAAGCATCTACATTCACCTACTCTGCAAAAAGTACAGGGTAAATGACCATCACAATCTTTTATGCTACAAGACTCAATCTTTTCACCATAACAACCATACCACACATCAACAAACAATCAAACACAGCAATAAACATCATAAATTCACCTACTTTGCAACAAATTAAGGTTAATTACCCTGCAACAGCTATGTATGAAACTAAATGACATCACATTCTTTATGTTACAAGATTCAATCATTTCACTTCAAACAACTAATACGATATATCAGTATCGATTAAATCAAAATTCACCTACTTTGTAACAAAGCCATAGTAAATAGTCATCCTTATGTCTATTGGAATCCAATCTTTTCACTTTAAACAAACATACTAAACATCCATAACCAATTAGAACAAACTAATTAACATCACAAAACAAGTAAATTCACCTGCTTCGCAACAAACTCAGGATAATTATCCTGCAACAACTGCAACGCCTGCTTCGTCGCCAATCTAAGCTCCCGTTTCCCGGGCCCAGGCGAATTCTTCAAATCACTAACCTGAAATATAGTATTAACACCACCAGGCCTAAAATCCAACTTCCTAATACTCCTCTCAAGAAACTGTATCCTCCATTTCAAAAACCTAGTCCTTTTCTCCTCATCACTAAAAGTACTATTATAAAGCTCCTTATTCTGAAACTCACCATAAACATTATAACAAACTGGATGCCCTTCATGATCATAACCATGCATAAACACAACTTTCTCCAAATCATCACCAAGATCCTCATTAACCAACTCATCTATACTAAACGCTTTTCGCCACTTTAAAGTATTCTTAAACATGTCAAAACTATCTTGAACCTTAAACTCTCTAGCCCTTAAAAACTTTAACAAAATAACATCAGTTCTCTCATCTTTCATAATGGGTATGCCCCAAATAGTAATATCTGAAATGGGTTCTTCTTGGTTTGGTGAAAAAGTGAGTTCTTTGTTGTTAATGGCTTGTGAAACCAAGGATTTGAGCTCATTGAGACATGTTTTCTCAAGATGTGATAGATCTTTGAACTTGTTGGATTCTTCTTTGAATGAGACTAAGGATTGAGGGACATGTTTTGCTGGTTGGTTTTCAGTTGAGGTAGCTGGTGTTGGTTGTGTATCTGTTTCTGTTTCTTTGGTGGTGGTTAGGATGAGTGGTAATGGAAGTGGGGTTTCTTGGGACGGTGGTTCTGCGGCGNTTTTTTTTTTTTTTTTTGAAAAGCAAAATCCTGTAGGCTAAAGTAAAAATTCTATCCTCGTCTCAAATTAATACGCATACTCAAACATTTTTATTTTTGAGTTGTCCTAAATTAATTGTTCATTTCTAAAAATAGATAGAGAATTTAGTTCGGGTTTACCATATTACCCTTACTTGAAGTCTGCAAAAAGTAAGAGAGACAAAACAGTAATAATGATACTTTTTAAACTTTGTGTTTCTTGTCTGTGGACAATTATTTTGGGATGGATGGAATATTATTTAAGAAAGTAATGTAAAAAAAAAAATTAAAAAAAAAAAAAAAAAAAAAAAATATGATCTCCAATATCACTTAAAAGAGGAAAAAAGAATGACCAAAGAAATGTGATTTTGTTAATTTGAAATAAAATATTTTCACTCTGTTATGTATGGATGTCCATATAACTAATAAGTGGCTCATGACCCAATTAGCTATTAGGGTTTTTACTCTAATATTATCTTATATATACTCTTTGTATTCACTAAACATGATTATCAATAACAAGAATATTCATTCCCTTAATTCTTGTTCACAACACGTTATCAGCACGACCTTAAGATGATATTCAATCAAGGTAACTTTTAAACCCTTCTTCGTATCTTGTTAGACCATCAATAGTTTTGTTTGCTACCGGTGATTATTATATGATACATGCAATCCTTGATTACGAATTTATGTCGTTATTGATTTTTGATTGATCAAACATATATACAACAAAACATATGTATGGCAGTGGTGCAATGACTCATCCGATTGATAAACAATAAATATAGATAAAATTAAACAAGACTGTTAGCATAATCTATGTATGTATTATATTGAAAGTCATGCGAACAATATGTATTGATTTTTCAACTATTTTTTTGTCATTATCTACGGTTAGGTGTGTTCTCATGTACATATGGTATGATTTTATTAAAATTAATCAAGAGATTANCGTTTTATAAGTTGTTCGCTAATTCACTATTCAAATAGGTTTTCTTATGGTATGATCTATTATATTTGATATTAGACTCTAGAATTTGTACCTAAATTACATTATGCCTTTATATGTCCTAATAGTGTTGAATTAGATCAATATTCAAGTTGTGTTTCATCCGAAATTCCCATTATCACTGTTATTTATGAGAACATTGATTTAGTGTTCATACACCCTAACTAATTTGGTTTCTGTTTAATATATATTCCTAGCATATGATAAAGCCATTCACTAGGTTTTCTTGTTGCCTCGATAACTTATTTCGAAATATATCCTATCCGAGGGTGTATAAAAGAAATTGTAAGACAGGAGATGAACCTTAATTTTGTTAAGAAGTTAGTGACACAATTGGTTTATAAAGAAATTTCCACCTATTTATTTGGAATACATGTAGAAGTCATGGTCATGAACATGTTCTAGGTAATTATACCTTTGCTCATATTTTGTAAACGATTAAATACCATACTGATAAAATAGGCACTGAGCTATAGCATTTAATGATGATAGATCATAACAGAACTTATATGTTAAACCTTGGTACATATAGATGGATGATACAGTGATTCATTGATATTTTCTTTTATCCCAATCATATTATGAATTTAAGTTGTCTTATAACTTAATTAATTATAGTTTACCATATATTCTTAAGTATATAGAATGAAAATTGTAATAAGGACATGATGAGCTACTAGAGGTGGTAATAGATCGTGAAAGTACGCGATAAAAAATATGCAAACTATAAATGTCAGAGAAAATATACATTATTGTTATAAGTATAAGAAAACATTTTCGTATAATGTCAAAGCATGTTAAATACTCCTCATGAGCAAAAGAGCACATATTTGCGAAGGTTGTCAAAAATAATTGATACTCCGTATATTAAATACAAGAATAAGATGTTGTTATTGATTGCCATGGAGTTGTCTCGTATATGTAACTTATTTATCATATTGTGTCGTTCCGATTACCGTATGCATGTGATTTGTTTATTGTGGGTTAATTTGCTTATGATGCATTTAATTTGTTGATTAAATTCATATATATATTTCACAAATAGTAAAACTTCACTTTGTTGAGCATATTTTATTCTTTAATAATGCTATAGGCTAATGTGCAATTACATTAAACTATGTGAATGACATAAAAGTGTTTATATAAATTTGATTGGAGAAATAAAGTATAAATGTAATGATGTATTAGTTTCTCCATATCATTCGACTTTTAGATATAACCGAAGTGCACATGAAGCACATGTGGTCATAAACCATGGTTTATGAGCCAAAATTATTTTAATGAGTGGCATGACCGGTTAGACCATCCCGGGTTAATGATGATGCGAAATGTGTAGAAGAATCATACGTTTTTTCAAAGATAGATTTGATTGTTCTCAGAGGAAGTTAATTGTTCATCTGTCACCACCATATTAAAGTAAGGACTTTGTCCTATAAAGTTTTGGAAATAATATAAAGGGGATGTATTCAGGCCTATACATCCGCCATGTGGATCATTTTGAGTTTTAAAATCGATGCATCGTCAAAATGATCATCAAAGACAGAACTTAAGGTTAGCGTGATTAGTGGCTCGACTTCTATAATGCGAGCATGGATTTTCAAATTAAATTATTGAAAATGGTGGTGAGTACTTTCAAGTATTGGGCGATTATTGGAATAAGTGTTGAACATAAAAGTAGCCCATGTTCATACGCGAATTGCTTTTGTTGAAACGTTTATAAAACGTATTCAGTTGATTGCAAAGCCAATAATTGTGAGAACAAAACTTTTAGATTATGGGGCATGTTATAACATATAAATTCGCATCTCGCCAACAATTTATAATGACTCCTCCCCATTAGAATGGTTTTGGTCACAAACCATATGTTTCCCATATAAGAATTTTGTAAATGTGCGGTAAGTGTGTCTTGTAAATCCACCACAACGCACAATAATGGGATGCTGAAATGGATAATTCATACAGGGGAAGAGAATGAGCAGCAGGAATATGGAATGAATTATGATATGAATATTGATCCTCACAGTAATGAATATGAACTTTAGGTTAAAGGGACAATTTATATTCCAGATCTAGTAATTGCCAGCATGATTGTGATATTAAATAAGTGACTAGATAATATAAATGCTGCTAATGCTCCAATTGAAATGTATGTCCCAAAGGTACAACCAATAAATGGTAGTAAGTCTATGGCACGGCTGCAGCGTGATAGACAAATCGATTCCAAATAAAAGTCCTCGAATAATTAGATAAAATGGAGCAAGAAAATGAAGATGGTTAAATCGAGGTAATAAGACCCCATAATAGTCAAGAGACATTAGACATGAAGATTATTGAAAAACCCCGGGTACATGAAAAACTATGAGATCTCAATAAACGGTATGTAATGTCTAGTAAAGTGTTGAATCGAAAAGAAATGAATCGACGTCGATAATACTATTATATATGATTTTGTAAATAAATAAGATAGCGCTATAATCATGGTGAGGATCATGGAAGCAATACCTGTAGGAAGTGCAGATGTATAAATGAATGGCCAAAATAATGTAAAGACGCAAAGAATTAATGAAAGGTTTAAGTCTCTTGTGATGAGACATGGTTACTGGGACTTGAAGTCCGTACATATGAATATTTAAACTTATTGGATATGCATAAGTCTTTATGAGAAAATGAAATGAAATTATGCATAAGGTACAAGTAATGGCACACGTATATTTTCTCAAAGACTTGTAAATGATTATGCAGATGTATGTTCACATGTGGTGGATATTGTATAAGTCTGGCAATCTGTAAAACAATTGATATGCGTCTAAAAGATAAATGAATAGAGCTCATACGAAATTTTATGAAGCATGCTAATGATTTTTAATGCTTAAAGCATATAAGAAAAGTTCTCGAGAACATTACTTGATTGTATTGAATTAATCATGTTTTTGGCATACATTTAATAATTCCTTTAGTGTATAGTATTGTGCCAAATAAAGAATTATGTTTGCATATGAAACTTTATAGAGAGATCTAGACTTGAGTATTGTGTAAGTTTCATGTTGTTTGATTTATGATTATAAAGGCAACTGAATGCATTGAAGTTAAATTTGAAACAAAAGACAAATTTTGTCTCAATTTATAGTTTGAACATCTAAAGGATGAAATATGTGTGCATCATGAAAATAAAGAAAGATGCTAACTATCCTTATATGGATAAACGAGACTCATATGTATGAGGTTACATGATGTGTAAAAGACCCCATTGATTTATAAAGATGATGATTACAATATCGATTTAAAGTGTCATACTAAAATGTGTATGAAACATTTATGATTCTCGCTAATAGTCATACATGATATAATTTTGAATTAATTGTGTTTGCAATGAATAACTTGTGAAGTACAAGGATGTACTTGAATGAGATGTATGACATATCTTAATCCTTAAATTGGATATGCGAACTAAATGTAGAGAATATTTATTCATATGAATCTATTAAGGCACTTTAAGGTGTATTTCACTAATTCAATGAGCTTAAATGATGTGATCATCAAGGGGAGAGAAGATACGAGTTGCACTCTTTTTCCCTTGACCACGGTTTTTTCCCCACAGGGTTTTCCGGCAAGGTTTTTAATGAGGCAACATCCCCGAGTATATAAAGGAGTTATGTACTCTTTTTCCTTCACTAGAATTTTATCCCAATGGGTTTTATCTAGTAAGGTTTTAACGAGGCATAATCCTCAAATGGAGTAAAATAAATATTTCGGTATCTTCAAGGTACAAAGGGTATGGGTTTATATTTCACTAACCCATCAAAACAAGTTTAGTTAGTTTTGCAGATGCAGGATATATGTTTAAGTTACCATGACCGGTCTCAAGTTAGATATGTTTTTACAAGTGGCAGCACTATTTCCTGGCATCCGATAGAGCATACAATCGCCGTTACTTCATCAAACCATACATCAATTCTGGAAAGGAGGATACCAACTATTGCATGTGGATAATGTAGCATGCCTTGCCATATTCAAGAAATGTTACATCAAAGGCGATAAGATACTTCTCGTTCAAGTGATTATTTCGTGAACCTATTTACAAGATATCAAGTGATATAGTCATCAGAGGGAGATAATACACGCTGCACTCTTTTTCCCTTAGTCATGGTTTTGTCCCACTGGGTTTTCCTGACAAGGTTTTTAATGAGGCAGCAATTCCTAAGTGTATTA
>LBNU01012039.1:102119-134756 GCA_014162995.1 Artemisia annua
TTCACTAGAATTTTATCCCAATGGGTTTTATCTAGTAAGGTTTTAACGAGGCATAATCCTCAAATGGAGTAAAATAAATATTTCGGTATCTTCAAGGTACAAAGGGTATGGGTTTATATTTCACTAACCCATCAAAACAAGTTTAGTTAGTTTTGCAGATGCAGGATATATGTTTAAGTTACCATGACCGGTCTCAAGTTAGATATGTTTTTACAAGTGGCAACACTATTTCCTGGCATCCGATAGAGCATACAATCGCCGTTACTTCATCAAACTATACATCAATTCTGGAAAGGAGGATACCAACTATTGCATGTGGATAATGTAGCATGCCTTGCCATATTCAAGAAATGTTACATCAAAGGCGATAAGATACTTCTCGTTCAAGTGATTATTTTGTGAACCTATTTACAAGATATCAAGTGATATAGTCATCAGAGGGAGATAATACACGCTGCACTCTTTTTCCCTTAGTCATGGTTTTGTCCCACTGGGTTTTCCTGACAAGGTTTTTAATGAGGCAGCAATTCCTAAGTGTATTAACAATATGTACATCCAAGAGGGAGTGTTATGGATCATTATTAGTGGATGTCCATATAACTAATAAGTGGCCCATGGCCCAATTAGCTATTAGGGTTTTTACCCTAATATTATCTTATATATACTCTTTGTATTCAATAAACATGATTATCAATAAGAAGAATATTCATTCCCTTAATTCTTGTTCACAACACACTCAAAATTATTTTGAAATGTTTATTTTTTGTTTCTTTATTTTTTCTAACTAAAAAACTTAAAAACTGAGCATAAATATATATATTTATTATTTTGAAATGTCTCAAGATTTATGTTCACGTATTTTAACGGTTAATAGTAATTTTAATGGGTAATGATGATATTTGATTGGTAAAAAGCAAGGTTATAAATAGCGTGAGGCGAGGCATGGCGGCGTAACGTAGCCTCACGCCTTAGGAGCCATTGCAAAACCACAACGTTTTTTAAGACGAGACTTATTGTGGTACAAAGTATGAAAACATTTATAGATTTATATATTTATATCATATTTCATATGTATCGAGCATATAAAAAGTATACATAAGAAATAAAGTGAATAAACTACTTTTGCATGTAATCTTTTTCATTTTTTCCAAAAAATAAAAATAAAAATAAAATAAAAATCATCTTTGTCATAGTTGAATTCAAAAAAGGTGTCATGCCTCGTGCCTTAGTGCGCCTTTCCATGCTTCATCTCACGTCACACTCAAAGGCAACGTCTTGGTCTATTTCGTAACGTGGAGGACACGCTTCATGTTCGAAGTATACTTAGTGGAATTTTCTAAAACATTGTACAATATGAAGTGGACATTTATTTTGAGACGAAAAGAGTAAAGAAGATATGTTAATTGTATATTAAGTTGCCTATACTTAGCTATTATCAAGAGCGGGTGATTATTTTTTGTCATACAATAACATGATTCGTGTTCTAGCAAGTTAAACATAACCCTTACACTATGTCTAGCATTTTTCAAAAAACAAAACGAATAAAAGGGTCATGAGAGGCGTTGTTAAATAGGATGCCACACTCTTTGAAATTTGCGGGATAAAAGTTAAAAAGATTTGGGCAAAAACACACTTTGGGAGCTTAAAGGTATAACCCGGGTCACACATATTTAGAACTGTTTTTGGCATTTTGTAAATTGTCCTATAAGTGTTCCGTTTTGTAAAAGTCAAACGGTAACAATTTTTTGAAAGTTGCGTGTGTTTAAAATCGGTCGAAAATTTGATCAAGTATGCAAGTTTCGCGATCGACGACCGATGGTGACCCAATTGCTACATTGGCCACGACCGACTAAGAAATCGCTCGACCGATCATGGTGACCTATCGAATGTGCCCAACCTAATAACCACACTATTCTTGCAAAACAACTATTACTATTGGTGTCCCCTTTCTTATAGGGGATGGTTTTAATAAAGATACTATCCGAGTTGAGTTTGAATGGAGGCCTCCCAGGTGTACGTTATGCAAGATTTTTGGCCACATCCATGATCATTGCCCTAATAAAGTGGTCAATCATCATGTTGCTGCTACCTCAAATGTTGCTAAGCCTTCTAATGTGCCTGCCAATGATGGTTTCCAAAAGGTGAGTCATAAGAAGAACAAAGGTAAACCCGAGTCTGCTAAAGGTAGTCATTTTGCTAGTACTTCAAACAAGCAGAATTTCAGGTATGAGCCAAAGAAGACTAATAGTGAACTAAAGAAGGGAGCTAATACTCGGCCTAATGTGCATACAACGTCGTCTAAGTTGAAGTCTACTGGTTCTACTTCTAAGGAAGGTATTGTTACTACATCTAATTCTTATGCTGCATTGTTGAACGATGATGAGGAAGATGGAGAACAGGTCACACATGTGAATGAGGATTTGGCTAATCTTAATAAAGGTGGAAGTTCATCTTTCACGCTTGCTGCTGGTTAGCTTGTTTGTGTTATCTCATTAGTTGTAAGTGCTTATGGCATCTCATAAGCACTAGTTATTTTCAAGCTTTTTAGCTGTTTACCTTGTTATGTAAGCTTTATCGCCTATGTAACGGGCTGAGATATGGGATTTCACCCATATCCATTGTACTTAACGTTTTTGGTTTAATATATTTACCAGGGTGCAGGATTACTCCCCTTTACCCAAAAAAAAAAACAACTAAATTTTTTTTGGTAAAGGGGTTAGCCCTGGTAAATTTATTACACCAAAAACATTTAAGTACAAAGGATGTATGTGAATCACATATCTCTGCCCGTTGCATAGACGCAATAGACAGGAAAATTAACGCACCGTTTGTGCTTCATACTAAACCTATCATAAGAAAGACAAACTAAACTTATGAACAACTACTGCAAAGACAACAAATAAAAACTAAAGTCTAAACTGACCACGAAGATTAAAAGCCATCGCCTCACAAAATGCACGTTGCTCCTTAGTTAAACCTTCAAGGTCATAAATATCATACATATCATACTCTTCGCACTCAAGTAAACTTGCATAATCTGCATCTTCACAAGCCATGAACTATATGTATAAGGTAATCTGCTTCTTATGTCACAACGAGTCAAATAGTTAACACATATTTGTAGCAAAATCCGAATCCAGCCAAGGACGTATATTTTTTATAACAAACTTCATAATAACTAGTAACTTGCACTGGTCAAAGTCAAACCAATAAATTTCTTAAACGGCTAAGCAAAAAGACTAACTTTTATTGAGTTCCACACAATTTATGAGAAGTGCACCGCTAGATGTTGAGAAGTTATGCATCTTAAATGTTCTAGCTATAATTTTTTTATTATTTATTAGTTTTTATCTTTTTTTTACTATTATTTTGTTTTAACAAAATTTGTCAAAAAGGCTCATGTGAGTCCGCTACCTTTTTTGTATCCCAAGATGATCGATATGCCAGGTACACACACTTACTGTTAGTGCAAAAAGTGTGACAGGTAGGGATTGGGCTTAGTTTGTATAAGGCCGTCCTTAACGGATTATCGATAGGTGAGTTCTGCACTAGTCCAATTAGTAGATTGATTCCCTGCACAAATGAAAGCAAACCGTTAGCTTTACCGTGGGGACGGACCCCACGATTAAGCTCCGGCGTGAGAGTAAGTATTCATATTGTCAGAGAATATGTGTGTATTGGGATGTGTGAGAAAGTCATACATCATCGCTTACAATACTTGCTTCCTAGCCGATGTGCCTGCATAACAGAATATCAAATAGTTATCAAGTCTTAATTACAAAATACTTGTACATTTATTTACATCAAAATTTTGGTTTCACAAAACACTTGAAAATATAGAAATCGTGTTTAGTTGATGTTTATATTTTCTATTTTGAAGAAATGGGAGGGAGGGTTGTTGGTGACAAAGGAAAACACTAAAATTTGTTTTGTAATTTTTCTTGTTAAGTTAGGCAATAGGGGATTTTGTGTTTTACAAAAATTTTGTTAGAAAACGCTTATTTGAACGTGATCTCTATTTTTCTTGTTTTCCACAAAATATTTTGTGGAAAACAAGGGTGTTTTCCCCCAACTAAACGCACCCTTATAATCCTAAGTCCCAAGATATATACACCCAATTTTAACAGTTTATAAGAAACTGTAGCTCAGGATAATGTACCTTGGCTGCATGTGAAAATCAACGACAATTTCTTGCTCTCTCACAAGCGTCGCGTAAAGCTTTCACACAAATAGGGCTTCGCTATAATTTATATGTAATTGTTTAAAGCCACAGGGACAACTTATGTAAATTTATGTAATTAACTCTTGTCACGTCAGATTTATTGCTACAATAGGATGATTAAGAAAGTATATAGATAAAATAGAATGATTAAGAAAGTTTGTGCATACAATAGAANAAAAAAGGTTTGATGTATACAATAGAAAAAAATGTCAAATTCGATGTATTTTTAGACCATTTTCGCAAGCAACAAATGTTGATATGGTCTTGAGGTACAACTAGTGCCCAAAAATGAATAATCTGATAAATAGAAGCATATATGTATATAATAATAAATAGAACGCAATGTAGTGCTAACAGCAAGAGGATGCAGAAAAGTGTTTGCAACGAGTATGTAGTTGTTGTATATCATTCAGTCTTCCACTAAGACCGCATCCCATTTTCGCCTTTTACACATTTGCTCAAAATAGTCAATGCATGCTAAATATGCAGCATTCAGGCGACGGAATGCACAAACCTGTTTACCCAATGCATAAGCCCGTTGTTCCAATGAATCAGAGTGGAGAGCCAATGAAAGAACCTGTCGTTCAAATGCATCAGCACGTTGCTGACATGCATTAGCTTCCTGTCCCTCTGCCCCTGTCCGGCATTTCAATAATTCACCTCGCTGTTTTGATAGAACACACAAGCGATTCGATGCATCCTTTGCACGTCTCAACACATCAGCATGCCTGTTCGAATAAACACTCTCCAATCGCAAAGCAATAGATTTCCGTTGCAATACATGCTTCTTCAACGCCTTATAACCATCTTTGGTGTATCGAAAGTGTCTAGTAGTAGTAGTGGATGATGATGATGCCTTCTGCAGTACCGAATTTGAAGACAGAAAAATATGTGCCTTTCAATAGTTAGATTCGAAATATTTGCCGTATCTTGTGTGTATTATAAGGGCAATTATTTTAGTACAAAAAGAGTAAAAGAAAAGAAGATTAATTAATTACCTTGTGTTTAGCAATGGAAAGGCGAGTTCCATAAAGAGGTTTCACATCCTTCAATGTGCATTCAACATTGCATTGAGGGCACTGATGATACAACTAAGCGATTAGTTAACGAGAAGGCAAGTAAAGTGAATCAAAATGCTAATAAAATTTTTAACCATTGTTAGTTAGACATGGACAATAGACAAACCCACCTTTCCAGTGGAACTTTGATCTTCTTGTTGAAGCAATTTGATTATACATGACCTTCCGTATATATGCCCACAAGGAAGAGAACTGCGATGACAAAAGGATAGTCAAAAGTGTACATTATAGTTGGCCAATAAGCAGTATAAAAGAATAGGTTGTGCTTGTCTAATTAAATCAAGAGTAAATAAGCAATGGGGGTGTTTGGGTAAAGTACCAAATTGTGGAGCTTATTGCATGATCAAAACACGATAAGGAGTTTCTAAACAGCTAATGGCTAAACAACTTATGGTGTAGAATAGAAGAAGTATATTTAAGGTGCTTATTAGGTTGATTTGTCCAAACACTTAGAACAAGAGTGGTTATGCTAAAGCAAAAACAGGCACATGATACTTGATTAGGAGGCGTACATCTGAGTTAAAGACACTCTCCCCTGGTTTAACCGGACGGGAAAACCTCATCTCTTTACTAAAATCATAAATCAAATGGGAAAAACTGTTCTAAGAAAGATATGGAGATGGTAAAAAGACATACCAAAGTTGATGATTTTCATAAGAAGAACTAGTCCAAGGATCAAAGCAAATTGGGCAAACATCAAAAACTTGACAAGTACTATCCTTCATCTTCTTATTCTTCTTATTATTCATATTCTTTAACATCACGTTGTGGTCATCAACAACGTTAGACTTAGAGTTAGAATCAAGAAGCAACAAGGCATCATCATCGATCAACACAACTCCTTTCAAAAAACGACCTTGAATCCAATTAACAGCCACAGGTGACGTCATCTTCTCCAATTGCTCATAATCTTCTTCTTCTTCTTCCTCTTCTTCTTCAAAATCCAATTCTTCTTCTTCTTCCTTTATTCCAACCATACATGCATCTTCATCCATTTTAAGATAATTAAATTATCAAACCAACCACAAAAATCGATAATTTAAGGTTAGGTTTCTGTTTACATGCATCTACTCTCTCTCTCTCTCTCTCTCCCTCAATCTTTATACGTACTTAAAAACCAAAATATAATATAATAATAAGGAAAACGGCGGGTAAACCGACAAAGACTCCAACACAGCCCATCATCACTTTAGGCCCAACCGAAATCTTATACGTATATACAGTATAGATTCCACAATATATACAGTATAGATAAAAGTCAGCTTTAAATAAAATCCAAAGTCGGCTCATGTTTGGTTTTTGTGTACGAGTCGACTAGTTATAACGCCCGAGCACGCGCGGGTTTTTTAAAATAATTTTTGAATGATATATTTTTATTTATTAAAAAAAATAATTTAATCTTTGTTTTGTTTGATTTATGATTTTTAATTATAGCTTTTTATTATTAAAGATAAGTTTAATCATATTGTTAGTTAGATCTTATCTATATTTTTTTATTTATCTTCTACCTGTAGTATATCATTAAAACGAATTTATAAATTTATAAATTAAAAAATAATAATTAAAATATTACTTAGGAAATATTCTTTTTCGAAAGTACCCCCTAGGGGTTAAGATGTCGGGGTCTTTTTCGTTTCTGGATAAAAAAATGATAATAATACATGTATATATAAAGAAAGACGATAATAGTAATAATACTACGTAAAAAGAACAAGAAACCTTAAATTATTGGCGAATCAATAAAAATCTCTGTATTTGTGTTGTTGAATAAATAAATTATTTAATGGATGATGAGGTTGGACTTAAGTTATATGAATCAGAAGAACAATTGGAATCTGGAGTTGAATCTGAAGAAGAAGAAGAAGAAGAAGACTATGAGCAATTGGTGAAGATGACGTCACCCGTGGCTGCTGATAGTAGTTTGGTTAAAGGGGTTGTGATTATAGATGATGATGCCTTGCTGCTTTATGATTCTAAATCTTTATTTAACTCTAAGTTTAAGGTTGTTGCTGACGCTGATGCTCATGATCGCAAGGTGATGTTGAAGAAGAAGAATAATAATACTAAGAAGGAGAAAAGGAAAAGGAAGGATAGTTATACTTGTCAAGTTTTTGATGTTTGCCCGATTTGCTTTGAACCTTGGACTAGTTCTTATCAAAATCATCAACTTTGGTATGTCTTTTTACCATCTCATTATGATTTTTGTTTGCTTAATCTTTATTACCTTATGTTTCAATTAGCTTCAAATAGGTTCCCCTAAATGGAGGTTTATACACGAGGTGGGTAGTGACATTGCAATGAGACTGAGTTCATATGTATGAACTTCAATTAGTCAATTCCATAAGGGGTGAGTAAATATTACTATAGGTAAATGGTGAGTGAGGGCTACGGGTAAAATACATATTGGGTGAACTTACGGGCTTTGCAGAGTTTATTTGATTAATAGAATATGATTTAGATAGAAGTAGTTTATGAGAAAAAAAATGATGTTGGTGCTATGGACTGGTAGTTATTAGTTGTGTGTTCCCAAGGTGTAGATAAACAATGGTACCGGATATCACTTGAAATCGTGTAATCACTTTCCAATAGAAAATATTCGACCCTAATGTCTAGGTTACACGAATATCTCTATAGGATAAGACCAAGTGTTATGTTCTTGATTTAGGCACAAAAACAAGAACCCTTTCGCTTTCAAGTGTTTAGTTTTCTGTTTGTTTTCCATGCAAAATATGATTTCCTATTTATAGGAAATAAACTCAAGGCTAGTCAAATGGAATTATGAGCATTAATCGGCACATTAATCACCTCAAATTGTCCCCCATTATAGCTAATAGTGGTTACAATCCAAGTTTGAATTCAGTTCATGAATAGGTCAAAGCAGTTACAATCCAAGTTTGAATTCAGTCAAGTGAGTTATACTCACTGATGAGCTACCCCTGAGAAGGTTACTCCGTGAGTGTGATCAATCAAAGGTTCACTTACTGAAGAGATGAACCCTCTGATGAGACAACTCCCTAAGTATACTTATTCAGTGTATAACTCTGAATGAGATTATTCCCTGATGAAAGTTGTTCCCCGAGTATATTCACTGAAGAGTATAACTCACTTGAACTGAACTATCATCAGCCTAATGGATCCATCAGAGTGACCTTCTGAAACCATCAGGGACTTGAATTCCACTTTACCATCATCCGAGTCAGGGTGATCAGGGATCTTATAGGTGTACACTCCGTACCTCCTGACCCAATACCAGGTATAACCAGAACCCTCAATTGAACTAAATTTCCAACATGGAGTTGTAAATGTCAAATGCATTGGAGATACTCTTATCTCTTTCTCTATTGAGCAGGAGTCTTTGGCTAACCTTACTAAAAAAGAAGCCTATTGCTTTACCATAAGGCCCTTTTCTTCTGCATTTTTAAGCACGCTTTGCTACAACTGTTTGGCCAAGTTATCGTATCTTGACAATACAAAAACCTATTTAGCACTTCAAATAAGCTTCTTCTATTCAGAGGATTACTTGTGCCAAATAAGCTGTTTAGCCATTAGCTGCGCGCATAGATACTCCTTATTGTGCTTTGATTATGCAATAGGCTCCATAATTAAGTAGTTTTACCCAAACACCCCTACTGCTTATAATCAAGTGCTTATTAACTCTAACTTTAAGCAGACAAGAACAGTTTTTTTTTTTTATTATTTATTTATTTATTTATTTTTTTTTAAAGGCTAACCAGACAAACACGACTCTATAATACAGCTTATCTGCCATCTTAGTTTATTATTCTATAATGAGCAGTTTTCCATAGAGTGTTTGGGGTGGCTTATGCCTGATTTAAAACATCCCAATAGAAAGGCAATTAACTACTGAATCAGTCAAGCAATCCAAATCAGTGCTTTTATCTAATTCCTTATTATTATAGTTGGTGAATGTTTAATTAATTTGCACTTAATTTTCACTGCAGTTCTCTTCCTTGTGGGCATATGTATGGAAGTTCATGTATAAACAAATGGCTTCAACAAAGTTCCCGTTCCTCTCGGAAGGTGCGTTTTTTCATTATCTATGTCTGACTATAATAATGATGATTTTAATATATAAAACTTAGTAATTCTATTATAATTAATTTGACTTAATTACTTTTCGATCTTAATGAATCAATAAATTGTTAACAGTGCCCTCAATGCAACACTTTATGCAAATTGAAGGATGTTAGACCTCTTCAGGCTACTTGCCTTTCCATTTCTAAGCACAAGGTAATTAGTCTTCCTTTCTTTTACTACCTTTATTCTAAAATAAGTTAAAGGGCTTGTAACTATCACTCTAAAATTTGTGAGGTCTCAAGTTCAATTCTTGCTAGGTGCAAACAACCTTAAGTGGTCACACCAACCTCCTGAAAAAGGAGGGCTTCACCTGGTTTGAGCTGTGTGGCGGTGGGTTCAAACCCCGTGGATTAGTTGGCCAAAAGGTCGAAAACCATAGTAAACAGTTTTAGTATGTGCAATTAGAAATTGTAGTAATTAAATTTCTAACTTCCCTTTTGAAATGCAGAAGGCATCATCATCATATTCATCATCACCCACTACTGCTAATAGGCATTTTCCATTCACAAAAGAAGGTTATCAAGCATTGAAGGATTATGTATTGCAACGGCGGCTTGTTGCTTTGCGATTGACTTGCGTTTCTTCAAACTGGCGCGTTGAGGTGTTGAAACGTGCAGAGGATGCAGCTGATCGTTTGGGTTTTCTATCGCAACGGCTTCATGAATTATTAAAATATCAGACTTGTGCTGATGGATCGCAAGCTGACGCTTTTCTACAACGTGCTGATGCGTTGAAACGACGGATTCTTCCATTGGCTCGTCGAGCTGAAGCATTGGAACAACGGGCTGAAGCACTGGAACAACGGGCTTCCGCATTCCGTCACCTTACTAAAGCATATTTAGCATGTATCGATTATTTTACCGAAATGTGCAAAAAGCTTGATTTGGATGCGGTCTTAGTAGGGGAGTGAATGAATGATGGACACATTGCACCATAATTTATTGAACTGTGCCTAAATTTCTTTTGTATGTAGTCAATTTTGAAATTTATCTTATGACTGGTTATAATCCTTTGCACGTACGAGGTTTAGACATTAATCAAAAGTTTAGATGTTATTGCTTTTGTAACTTTATCAATTTAATAGACGTGTTTATGACAACTTTTCATTCAAAAAAAGCTTCTTATTGTTGTTGGGACGTGTCTTTAGTTTCACCGAATCACGACGACATCGATTGTACCAATCTGCAATATTAAGATGCTCGTATTCCTTGAATCGTATATACTGTATTATATCAGATGCTCGTATTGCTTGAATCGTATATACTGTATTATATCAGATGCTCGTATACAACGTACTTTGGAATATAAAAACCCATCTATTACATAACGAAGTCTAGCACAAAAGAGTAAAGAACACCAATGATATGATGGTGATTGCATTTGGTTTTGGTTTAGGATCTTCCATCTTTTTAAATAAGTTTAATGCTTCTTGATTGTAACTATTTTGATTGTAACAGGTGATCATTCTTGTCCATAATGCTGCAGAACAGAAAACATGAAAACTAATTCATTTAATTCACATAGCAAACATGAAAACTAGTTCCATGTTGTGTATGTTTGATTGATTACGATAGTACAACTTAGTTATTCCGTTTGCGGTACCGTTTGATGTCATGAGGATTACTTGGATTAATAGGCGACCATGAAACTAATCACTAACCGACATACAAAAGGGGGTTAAATTCTAACAAAGGGTATAAAAGTCTATTTACAACTGCTTTTATGTGTATGAATCAAATTGATATTTGTACAATTTTTAATTTTATTTATTTATTTTTATTTTATTTTATTTATTTATTTATTTATTTTTTGGCAAAAAGTGATTGCATTGATTTGGATCAAGAAGATCCTTGAAGTTACAATTGAAAGAAGGCAAAAAGCCACTCCATTGAAACCACCAAATTCCTACTGCTGAATCTTGACCCATTGAATGAGAAAGTGAAAAAAACTAAAGCTAAAAAGTGTCTCCAAAAAAGATCTAAAAACTGCCATTTATCATCTAAGATCCGGCAGAGCAAACTGAGCACTTGATTGAGCCCCAAGTTAATCCCGCGAGAGTGATGGATCTAAGATAATATGAGCACTCCTTGCTAGTCGTCACCACTACAACATAGAGCTCGAAATTTTCCATCTCTAGGAAGGACTATGAACCACAAAGAGGGCGAAAACCACATCCGAACACCTGCAAATGATTGAAAACAAACAAAATTTTACCTTCCAACGAGCTTCGGACTATGGATGTTGTAGATCCACGACATTGAAAAGACTGTTGACTTATAAACACAACTACGGTGCAAAGAACTTGAAGGTGATGCATCTTGAAAAGGAGTATTCACGTCATCAGCCAGGTTCGAAGCTAGCCGGAAAAGCTTGAAAAAAAATGTTTGTCGGAGACCGTCATCAAACAAAGTTCACAAAAATGATCTGGTTGTGGTCAAGTCGCTGTTTAGAAAATGGTGTAAATATCGATCAGAAATGATGGAAAGTGAGACCTCAAGAGAAACAGTAGATCTGTTTTTGCAGACACCGTGATGTGAAGATGGATTGTGAGACTTCCATTTGATGCGTGATTGAGAGTTAGAGGTAGGCATGATGAAGCCCTCCGGTCCGCCGGCCAAAAGACCAACAGCCGGAGGCAAGAATTTCAGATCTAGGGTTCGTTTGGAGGGGGAGCGTATGAGAGAGAGTGAAAGTGATTATAGATGTGTACATATCAATTCCCAAACAGAAAATCTAGGTTTTAAAACGAAGTTGTCATTAAATACTGTTTCTGCCAAAATAGCCACCAATCTTTTATATAATAAAAGAATTACATCATTTCGGAGTGTTTTTACAAATCCCTTCTCATTGGAAAAAAAATTGGACCAATAGAAGAGCTTGATTTTGCCACATAGGTGAAATCGAGCGACGTGATTGGCCAATAAAAAGTCAAAATTTAATTGATTTTGGTCAAACTTTAATAAATTTGGTGGAAAATTTGATTAAGGAAAAAAAACACATAAAAATATAGGTGTCAAATTTATGAAAATAAAAACTTAAAAAAAGATGAGATAATTAATAAAACTTTAGGTGTTGAATTTTAAATATAGTATATGGAGTTAAGTGTAAAATTATAAATCTTCATGTTTTTTGATAACTTTAGATAATAAACAAATAACCCCTTACACTTTATTCCCCCTAACACTTTATAATATGAACTTTGTTACAATTACATGAGTATTAGTATTGGTTTGAGACTTCCATCAATTAAACTTACAAAATTTTATAATGTACGAATTAGTTTTAATATACATTAAATACTTTTAAATTAAATATTAGTTTTAAACTTTCATCTATTAAAATATCTTTTTACTATGTACGTTAAATATAAATAAGAACTCATGTTATCCTATTTAAAAGTTTAATCTATACGTACACGGGTTTGAATATTAAATACAGTTAAATTATTATTAGCGGTAATATAAATATCAAATGGCAAGTACGAGTTACTGTGATATGAAAATAAATATACGTGATAGTACTTATAACGACTCATGTAATTATTATTTAAAGTTTATATACGGGTATCCGGAAAAAAAAATTTTAAAAACTTTACGGAGTATATTTTAATTCCATCAACGCTCATTATCTGTTACTAAACTCGCACATTTTGTACAACATGATATCAATAGTTAAAGTTAAACGAGAACATTAACCTCAACATTAACATCTATGTCAGCTAAACAAAGATAAATCTTTCATCAAATAAAATTTTACAAAATATTAATTGATATTAATACATAATGAAAAACTCATGCATACTTATTAGTTATCATAATTTTCACGGGTAAATTCTTATATATCCATATAGTAAATAAAAATTTTAAAATAAATTTGATTTATGTGTAAATCAATGTGATCAAAGAACCTTTGGCCCAATAACATTATAAGGAGACGCTCAAGAATCAAGTACAAGGTCGATGCCACGGTTATATTTTTTACAATTCCTGCTAACTCTTTTTCTTACTTTCGCACATGTTGATACTCAACTTTTTAAAATATACATAAGATTTTCTGTTTTTAAACGATAATACTATGTAATTAAATTTTTTTGGAAAAACCCCGTGCGTGCACGGGTATTATAACTAGTTTGTAAAAATGGCTATTTTGATGAATTTTCCCCTAAACTTTCGACTTTCAGAGTCCAATTAAAAATAAGCTTTACCAGGGGTTTTCCTTGAACTTTCATATATGCTTCTTTTATAAATAGCGCAACCTTTTCCTTCAAAAAGAGAGTATCCATGCTCTACAAGTTTTCCGACACTAAGGAAATTTTACGTAAGGTCGGGAACAAGTAAAACATCATTAATATACTTGATACCTGTTTTTGTCTTGATCGGAATCTTGCCTTTTCCCTTCACTTGTACTACTGCTCCATTTCCCATTTTTACTTGAGAATTTCCTGCAGTGTCAATATCGACCAAAATACTTTCATCACCGGTCATATGATTACTACAACCGCTGTCAAGAAACGATGTGTCACTTTTTTCATCGTTAGCTAAGTGACAAAAGAAAACATTTCCATTTTCTTGTTTTTCTTCTAAAAATTTTGCTTGTTGTTGGTTTTTCTTTCGACAAAATTTTTCTAGATGACCAAATTGATCACAGTGAGTACATTTGTACTTTTCTTTATACTAACAATCCTTTTCCTCGTGATTGTCTTTCTTGCAAATGGAACACTTGTGAGAGTTTCCATCGCCAAATGATCTTTTGTCGAAGTTGCCTTGACCTCTAAAACTTCCATAGCTTTGTCCACGTCCAGGGCCTCTAAAATTTCTTCCTCCTCGACCACCTCGGGATGAACTCCCTCTTCCAAAATCTTTTGGTGGTTTCTTGTCTCCTTGCAAACTGGATTGGAATGCACTTTCGATCGCCTTGCCGGAGTGACGTGTCATCCGCTGCTCATATGACTTGAGAGAACTTAGCAATTCTTGAATACCCAAAGTTTTGAGATCTTTGATGTTTTCAATGACTGCCATAATTGGTTCAAATTTTTTGGGAATACTGATGAGAATTTTCTCAACAATACGTTGGTCTTCAATTTCATCACCATAACTTTTCATCTGATTAATCAAATCGGTTAATCAAGATGAATAGTCATTTAGTGACTCATTTTCCTTCATCTTCGTGTTCTCATAATCTCCTCTGAGAGTTTGTAATTTTATAGCTCTCACTTTCACGTCTCCTTGAAATTCTTGCTTGAGCACCTCCCAAGCTTCTTTTGCTTTTTTTAGACGCATGATTTTCGGGAAGATTGACGGTGTGACTCTGTTAGGACCTGAGTTTATGGTCCTAACACGTAAATGGAACGACATTTACGGGATTACATTATCTATCTTGTTTAGCCAAAACACACGGACTAGTTACGTAATATTGTCATAGTTGTGAGTGTGTTAGGCTTTATATACCCCTCCATACTTCCATGGAGGGGTGAGACTTTAGTGTATTGTTCCTTTCATTTTTCTCTTATCAATAAAACACCTAGTTTCCTTTCTCTCTCTAACTTTCTCTCTCTAACCATGGAAGTTATCTTCTTCCATACTACTAGACCACCCGAACCATAAATCAACTAAAACTACGATCCTATCAAGTGGTATAACGAGCCAAGGTTATTATTTTGTTGATTTTGTGGTCAAATCTTGTCAAAGTTGTTATTTTTATGCTGGTTTACCATGGGCCGTATAATGTTTTATCATTTTTTTGGGGGTTTATCAGCTGACAACTTTTTGTTGGTATCATAATAGTCAAAATAGTCTAAACCGTTCATATCCAGTTTCAAATAAATATTGTCTTGGGTCATTTTTTGTCCAAGATATTGTTTTTCTTGCAACTGAATTTTTTGTGACTGTTGGTACATATCCGTGAATTATTGGTCATAAGTGGTCAAATAATGGTTTTTCATTTCTGGGTTTCTTGCTTGAATAATCATCGGAATCTGGGATTTTTTGGCCGGAAACTCATTGGAAACTGGGAATCTTCGCCGGAAAAATCAGAGCTTCTTGTATAAGAAGTTTCTGGATGTACTTGTTATCGAGAACATTTGTTATCGAAATCCCAAAGCCCTAAATTGTCGAAATCTTTTTCTCGATAACCAAAACCCTAAACTGTCGAAATCACGATCTCGATAACCGTGTTATCGAAATCACGTTATCAAAATCGTGTTATCGTAATCATGTTCTCGATAAATTCGTGTTCTCGATAAATGTCAAAGTTTTCGATAAGTGAGCAGATAAGATGAAGATGACTAGACCACTTGACCAAAACCAAAATACCAACGACCCGTTTGACCTCAGATCGGTTACAATCTTCCTTGGTCCAAACTGTCACAATGTAATACGAAAAGAAAAGGAGTAAACGAAAGATACCACAGCCATACCAACAAAATCCAAACCAATCCCAATCACTTCCACACTTCGTCCTCACTAATCTGACTCTAAGCAAAAAAAAATGAAATAATAATATAACAAGAGATCTCAGCTCATTTTCCCTCGTGTGTTACAAACTTTTTGACCTCTAAGATCAAAACAAACCACGAAAGTAAAACAAATCCTCATCGATCCAGTTTATTTGAAGCATGACTTCAATTTATATCCGAATAAAAAAAGAAAGTTTTATAACAAATCTGCTATAAACTTTCATTGATTCGTTCAACAAAGCATAAACAAGTACAACCTACCTTAGACCTTTGTATTAAAGATCTTGAAGCCATGAACAATTATCAACTTCACTTGGTGCTGTGATATCGTGGAGAACAAAGAATTGTCTTCAATGGGTTGTGATTGACTATTTGTTATTCGGTGAAGATAAGTTGGTTGTGTGTTCATATGAAGTGGCTGCGTGTTTGCTAAGCAGAAAGAAGTGATGGGGGCGGACTATTTGTGATTCTTTGGATCTGGATTTATGAGTTTGGTGAGAGGAGTGATAAGAATGAGGATGGGGGCGGATGATAATGAGATTAGGGTTTGTGTTTGCAAATGAGACTCTAGGGTATAAAATGGTCTTATATATCCCTAATTTTAGGGTTATAATCTTATTTCTTGGACTCATGGCGCTGGTCAATAAGTTGTTGGACTGAACACATAAACGTGGACTGGGCTTGAAATGTTAAATACGAAAATTAACACATTGGGTTTAAATGTTCTTAGTCATATGTATTTTTATACATTGTGTTAATTTTAGTAAAATGTCTAGCTTAAATGAGTGGTATTTTGGTTGTTGCAAATTTTCACGGGGATACATATTTTTAACAAGATCGGGTTTAACCATTATCGAGTTCACTTAAACCGTCAAAAGGCTAGTATTGGGCATTTAACCGCAAGATGTGACTACGGCGATAATTTTTTATTATTTATTTGAGATTGAAGTGAAATTTCATGGGTGCGTGTACTTAGTATCTTGAAGATGTCGAGTCAGGCGATAATTCTTCGAGATCCTTGATTGAGCTTTTGACCGTACAAATGACAGAGACTTGAGTTATCTAGTTATACATGATCTTTGGTGGTTCTGCGTGTATAGCTATCACTTTAAGAAGTTACGTTGTAGTGCTCAGTGTCACACGCTGTTGTGGATACTCAAGAGGTGATGTACATCCTATACTTGATGATGATAGAGTATAGTGGTACTTAGGGATTCGATGGTGGACGAACTCTCTACGCCGCACTTAGTCATTCAATAGTGCAAGTTTAAGTCACAAGTTTGGGTTATTCTACTCCGTTCTCAAGTTCATAATATTGAATTTTCTCCATCAGTAGTCACTACAAAAAGCCGTCAGAATGATAATGGGGTCGATAAAGAGTTGGTTGAGAGAAGTATTAAAGAGTAGAGATGTTTATCAGCAGTTGATTCTCATGGGGCTAGTTATGGCACTACACACTTGCTTGGTTAATTGGACATATGGGGTTACGCTGCCTCCGATTCTCATCGTAAACATAGTGTGTATGCTTCCGATTTCGAAGAAGACATCGTGGGGGAAGAGAGAGAGTGTTTCTTGACTTGACATTGAGGTTGCTTGACGTCTTTTGTTCTTCAAACTATGAATGTTGACTTTGATATCTTTAGACGTCTTCCAAAATGATTGTAGTAGAAATATATTATCGTTCTTTGATCTTTGTCTTTGTTGATGTGAAAACGATATATGAAGTAGTAATCCGCCATTCGTCACTTTTCGTCTCTCCAAGGATTCGCTCCGTTCCAACATGCTCATACATCTTTAACGGTGTTGTTGTCATGCATTCTTAGCTCTTATGTCTTTGAAGATTCATGATTTTGACGTAGAATCTTTCTTGTTGAAATGTGATAAGGCGTTGAGCTTTCATCGGCATTCTGATGTATGTATGAGCACGTGGAAGTTGGTGTTCGGGACAGCATTCGTACCTGAAATAAGACAGTTAGCAATAAAACAACCGGTACTTACAGGTTTGAACTAGAATTCGTCAACAGCATATTGTGAAGACTCCTTCTAATTCGCGCCAAGGCCGTTCCTAATCGGATACCCCGTAAGGAGCTTACACGGGCACAACTAAGTACACCCACGATTAGGTGAGTCGCTGGAGATCACCCCACGACTGTAGACCGTTTGATGCCATCGTAAACACAAAGCGTAATCCACGAGGAATTACCAAAGTGACCTGCTGTCAGGGCTGTTTGATGCTGACCCTGGCAGGATTTCCGTTCAATCATTCGAGAGATGCCTAAGTAAATCCCTCATGAACGTTCAAGGCAGATTGCTAAGATCTGCGAAGGACTCGATAATTTACACTTGGCGTCCATTGATGTAGAACAACCAATGTAAGATTACTAAGTGTACCTAAGAGATCTTTGATGTATCTCGTGGCTCTAGACTCAATTAGTGCATCTTATGGTTTCCTATGCGGAGATTAGGGCAAGGCCTCCTGTTTCAATATCAACCGTCTCTAAGAGAAGGTCGATAGATTACACCGGTTCCCCGTGAGAATGAAACAAGTATCTTTTGAGAGATACCAGAGTGGCTAGAAGGTTAAAGTGCATGCGTCACTGGGTCCATGACGACTTTTATCTTCAATACGGTGTCGCCTAGGCAACAACCAGTAGCATTACGAATTGAACCCAGGTGTATGCCTAAGGTGATAATTTGGAGGGTTCATTTCTTTTCACCTTTCACAACATTTCTTTTATTCTTCAACCCCTATCTTTCTCCGTTCCATTCATTGCCTCCTTTTTCGATCATTCCTAAGGACTTCAAATACTAATATTGGTATTGTCCTTGGGTAGATCCCTCCGGTTTAGGCGGATCATAGGAGGGTTATTCCTAACCTTAGTCACCTTATAACTCCATGACTATCCTATTGATGCCTTTCGAAACCATTCATTTGAAAAAATCTCTCAAAGTGTTTGTGAATAAAATCATTTTATAACGCTATTGAGAGTTTTATTTTCCTTTGAAATACTCCCCCTCCACATGTGCTTATAAGTATTTTGTGAAAATTTAACACATGCGGGAGAAGTCAGCACTTTAGAATTGATCTGCTCTTAATAGACAAGTACCCGAGGGACACGGTTACGTTGCTTAGTTAAAGGGATGCAGTGTCAGTTTTTAGGTGACAACTAGCCCTAATAACTACCTTGAAGTTGTAAACATTCCATAAAGGAAGTTAGACCCGTCAAAGTACTGTCTAGAAAGAGTTTCTCGAAACGGTACTATCTACTTGGATTACTCCTTTCGAATATTAATGGTTTGTTTGTTTCGTCCATTCATAGGTTACAACTGAGTCGAGCTCAAGTGAGACACAATTAACCACATCATATTTTAATCATTTTCTTCTTCTCCCCCTCAAAAATTGCATATTAAATGTTGTTTTTGTAAACGATTTTGATTAAAATATGCTTTTTGAGTGGTTGTTTTGGATATTAGATTGTGGAATTCTCGATTTTGGTACTAGTGATCTTGTTATCATATTCTTGCAATACTTTGGTAATATTAATTTCAATTTCAGTAATGATTAAATATTGTTATTACATCATTTTTGTGTTTATTGCCATGAAGTAGTTGCAATGTTTGTTTGGACATTATAATCTTGTTTTGTATACGTTTGGTTAATTTGATAAGTGACAATCATTTTGACCTTAGCACCATTTGTAAACAATCTGAGAAAACTACAATTCTCTTGGGACGACCTGGACTTACCTTAGACTATATTACACTCGAAAGGGTACACTGCCCGTGTTGTGTCTTTAGTCAATTAACCGGTATTTCTAGCATTATAAATTTAAAGCTTTTGACACGCATCATCGCCCAATGACTCAATTACTGGTTAAGGATGCCCCATTCGACTTTTCTCAAGAGTGTAGGGAAGCGTTCGATCATTTGAAACAAGATCTCACACAAGCTCCAATTATGGTTACACCCGATTGGGAGTTACCATTTGAAATTATGTGTGATGCTAGCGACTACGTCGTTGGAGTTGTGCTAGGTCAAAGGTTAAATAAATACTTCCAGCCTATCTACTATGCTAGCAAAACCATGAATCCTGTACAAGAAAACTACACCACCACAGAAAAGGAACTCTTGGCGGTAGTATTCGCTTTTGATAAGTTTCGCCAATATCTAGTCTTATCAAAAACCATCGTCTTCACTGATCATTCGGCCCTTCGGTATCTTTTCTCAAAACAAGATGCTAAACCACGATTAATTCATTGGATCTTGTTACTACAAGAATTTGATATCGAGATCCATGACAAAAAGGGCGCTGAAAATCTTGCGTCTGACCACCTCTCTCGACTTGAGAACCCTGACCTTGGTAAATCAGACACCAGCGAAATTCAGGATTTATTTCCTGAAGAACAACTTATGTCAATAGATGATTCTGAACCATGGTATGTAGACTACGTTAATTACCTAACAAGCCGGGTTATTCCTGAGTACATGAATAGACAGGAAAAGAAAAAGTTCTTCACCCAACTGAAATACTACTTTTGAGACGAACCTTTACTANCATAGTCAGTATCATAGGAAGAGGAAGTGAAGATGCCAGCTTTGGGTTGGTGATTACCAAGATCTGAAGGGCTTGGAAACCGTGTATAAGGGTCACCAAAGTCTGTGGACACACGAGTAGAAATAGGAGTAGAAACTGATGGAGCATCAGCAGGAAAGAGGTTATCAGTAGAAACAGGAGTACTGTCAGTAGAACTGTCAGCAGAATCCTGATTGCCACTGATTGCTTGTGCTGATTGTTTCAGAAGTGCTTCAGCATCATTTGAAATCTTTGCACCCAGTTTCTCAGCTTCTTGAGTAGCCTTATGTTCTTGTTTTAGAAGTGCTTCAGCATCAGTTGTTTTGGATATAGATTGTGGAATTCTCGATTTTGGTACTAGTGATCTTGTTATCATATTCTTGCAATACTTTGGTAATATTAATTTCAAT
The DNA here is from genome assembly GCA_014162995.1 of Artemisia annua. Classification (NCBI taxonomy): domain Eukaryota; kingdom Viridiplantae; phylum Streptophyta; class Magnoliopsida; order Asterales; family Asteraceae; genus Artemisia; species Artemisia annua. The sequence continues at coordinate 122,956 of LBNU01012039.1, forward strand.
TTCAGTAATGATTAAGTATTGTTATTACATCATTTTTGTATTTATTGCCATGAAGTAGTTGCAATGTTTGTTTGGACGTTATAATCTTGTTTTGTATACGTTTGGTTAATTTGATAAGTGACAATCATTTTGACCTTAGCACCATTTGTAAACAATCTGAGAAAACTACAATTCTCTTGGGACGACCTGGAATTACCTTAGACTATATTACACTCGAAAGGGTACACTGCCCGTGTTGTGTCTTTAGTTAATTAACCGGTATTTCTAGCATTATAAATTTAAAGCTTTTGACACGCATCATCGCCCAATGACTCAATTACTGGTTAAGGATGCCCCATTCGACTTTTCTCAAGAGTGTAGGGAAGCGTTTGATCATTTGAAACAAGATCTCACACAAGCTCCAATTATGGTTACACCCGATTGGGAGTTACCATTTGAAATTATGTGTGATGCTAGCGACTACGTCGTTGGAGTTGTGCTGGGTCAAAGGTTAAATAAATACTTCCAGCCTATCTACTATGCTAGCAAAACCATGAATCCTGCACAAGAAAACTACACCACCACAGAAAAGGAACTCTTGGCGGTAGTATTCGCTTTTGATAAATTTCGCCAATATCTAGTCTTATCAAAAACCATCGTCTTCACTGATCATTCGGCCCTTCGGTATCTTTTCTCAAAACAAGATGCTAAACCACGATTAATTCATTGGATCTTGTTACTACAAGAATTTGATATCGAGATCCATGACAAAAAGGGCGCTGAAAATCTTGCGTCTGACCACCTCTCTCGACTTGAGAACCCTGACCTTGGTAAATCAGACACCAGCGAAATTCAGGATTTATTTCCTGAAGAACAACTTATGTCAATAGATGATTCTGAACCATGGTATGTAGACTACGTTAATTACCTAACAAGCCGGGTTATTCCTGAGTACATGAATAGACAGGAAAAGAAAAAGTTCTTCACCCAACTGAAATACTACTTTTGAGACGAACCTTTACTATTTCGTAGATGCCCGGATCAAATAATCAGGCGATGTGTCTCTGGAAAAGAGGCAATTAGGATCATGGAAGAATTTCATGCTGGTCCTTTTGGAGGGCATCATGGGATAAGCACTACCGCACAAAAAAATTTCGATGCAGGATTTTATTGGCCAACGATATTTCGCGATGTGAAAGGGATGATACAAGCTTGTGACGCATGTCAAAGGGCTGGAAATATTTCGAGGAGGGACGAACCACCTAAGAATTATATACAAGTTTGTGAAATTTTTTACGTTTGGGGAATTGACTTTATGGGCCCCTTTCCGTCATTCGGGGGGAATGAATACATCTTAGTAGCCATCGATTATGTTTCAAAGTGGTTGGAGGCACAAGCCCTTAGAACTAACGACGCTAGGGTGGTCATTCATTTCCGGCCCTCATTAGTGATAGGGGAACCCATTTTTGTAATGCATGAATGGAAAAAGTCATGAAACGATATGGAGTCTCTCATCGGTTCTCTACCGCTTACCACCCTCAAACCAATGGCCAAGTCGAGAACACCAATCGAGCAATAAAACGCATATTAGAGAAAACGGTTAACCAAAACAGGAAAGATTGGTCGTTTAAATTTATCGATGCTCTATGGGCATTCAGAACCGCTTATAAGATACCTATTGGAACAACTCCCTTTCGCCAAGTCTATGGTAAAGCATGCCACCTTCCGGTGGAATTAGAGCACAAAGCATACTGGGCACTTAAGGCTTCGAATTTGGACTACACGGTGGCAGGGACGAACAGGTTCCTACAACTTCAGTAGCTTGATGAATTGAGACTCGAAGCCTATGAGTCCTCATTAACATACAAAGAAAGGGCTAAAAAATGGCTCGATCAACGGATTAAGAGCCCCAAGGAATTCTCGGAAGGGGATAAAGTTTTGCTATATAACTCTCGCTTAAGATTATTCCCAGGTAAACTAAAGTCTAGATGGTATAGGCGTTTTACTGTGAAAAGCTCGTCAAAAACGGGGGCTATAGTATTAGTCGATGACGAGAATAGGGAATTCACAATAAACATACAACGTGTTAAGCATTATCAGAAAGACGGGAATGACATGGTTAATGAGGAAGACATTGTCTTCGATAATGAAGTCACGTAGTAGGGAGTGACTTTGAGTCTAGCTACATGTAGCAACCCACTAACTTCCCTACTAGATTCCCATAGGTTAGCTAAGCCTTACTAACTTAACTTAGGCCCTCACTAAGCACAATCTAGGTTAGAAATGCCTATAGCTATTTCCCAAGTAAAATTTTTGCTTTGCTATACCACTATTGCCTATATAACCTCTAGACAAGCTCACGTATCCACCTATGCCAACCACTACTATGTTTACTTGATGTAAACATCCCGGTATGTCAAGTCTAGGATTTAAACATAATTTCACTACGTAAACTATCACTCTAGTACACTATACTTATCAGAAAACCCTAATTGCACCTATGTGTTTACGGTTAACTTTAAAACCCTAATTGCTTATCTGAACTAGCTTGAAAGTGCTCAAGGCTTAGGTATGAGTTACAATAGAAACTTTAGGTTATATTAGACTCCCTAGAATATAGTACAACTCCTTAGAACTCAGGTACAAGTCCCATAAGTACAAAACCCTAACTAGGTCATAACTTCCCGGAAACTAGGTTAAACTTTCCCAAATCTTCACCATAAGCTACCACCACTTAGTATGAGCCTCCTACGACTTAATATTAGTCACTAAACACTCTTAGGACACTAAATTAGGCACTAAACCCTAGGCAAAACCCTAAACTCTTTCTAGGCAAAACTAGGTTAAAACGAAACCTTAAACCTAAACCAAGCTACCTTAGCACCTCAAAACTCACAAGCTAGCACCATAGCACCTCCCTTATACTAAGCTAGCAACCTAGCACCTCACAAGTAAGCAAGCAAGGAGGTGCATCACCTCCTTGTCACCACCTTGACTCGTTAGCTTCACCACCACCACAACCGGCCTAGTGCAGCCCCCTAGCTAGTTGTAGCTCGTCCTCATCACCATATAGGCACCATTAGTAACCACCTAGCTCTGCATAGTCACCTCCCCCTCCTCGCCACCTCTTTCTTTGTTTTCTTGCTCGCTACTCCCACGCACCCTATAAATAGTGACCCCCTCCCTTCCTTTCACTTTACACCTCCCTCTCTTCTCTATCACATACATTTCTATAGTACTAGATCATTAGAACCCTTAGGAGTCGAGTACAATAGCCTTGATCCCTTGTCGAGTTAAGTTTTTGGCTGAGAAACCCTAATAGGTCACGTTAAGCCTTGCATGACCTAGGATACATGAGTGAGTTGTCTAAACCCCTACTTTACTTACCTTAAGACCCAGGTTAGTTTTCATAGCCTCACTTTTAAATGCTTTACAACCCTGTGAGGGGGATACATGCTTTAAACTGAATACAAGTCTTTTTCTTTGGCTGTTGCACGAGTAAACTATCTGCCACTACTACATAACCAAATTCATGTACCTATCAACGATGAAACTTTAATTATCCGAGGAGATCGAAGTAAGACTCGTCTTAACTTCATCTCATGTATCAAAACGGAACGATACATCTCACGAGGTTGTCAAGTCTTCATTATTCAAGTAACCGAGACTAAGCTAGATGAAAAACAACTGGATGAGATCCCTGTAGTCAGGGAATACCTAGAAGTTTTTCCTAAGGATTTACCTGGCTTACCTCCCGTTCGTCAAATAGAATTTCAAATCGACTTATTTCACGGAGCGGCACCTATAGCCCAAGCCCCCTATAGGTTAGCCCCTTCAGAGATGAAGGAACTCTCTGAACAACTCCAGGAATTAACTGATCGAGGTTTCATACGTCCAAGTACATCACCTTGGGGAGCTCCTGTCTAATTCGTTAAGAAGAAAGACGGATCTTTTAGGATGTGTATCGATTATCGTGGATTGAACAAACTTACTATCAAAAATCGATACCCATTACCCAGGATTGATGACTTGTTTGATCAGCTTCAAGGTTCGAGTGTTTATTCAAAAATAGACTTACTGATGCAGGTTTTACTGACTAGGTTTTAATATTTATAATTCTCGTTTTACCTATGGTCTACCCTTATGCACTAACGGACAGAGAATCCGGTCGTGTGTAGGCTAGTAATGGTAACTCCGAGGTCGTCCCAAGAGCTATGTGGTGTGGACTAAGTCTAAGTCTAATGTCACTAATTAAATTAATAGAATTGATTGATTGATTGTTTGTATTGAAATGAAGCTAAAAACAGAAAGCAAGTAAAAGTATAGTTGTGAGCAATAAGAGAGAAGTGTGCTAGCCTAATTATTCATCCTATATCGCTTATGTTCATGTTCCCTATTAAACTAATCTCATGTTTTAGGTGGGGCGGACATATATCACTAGGTGCATATGGTCAAGTTCCCTAGCCTATCTCCCCCGAATCCTGCCAGGAACCATAGGCACTACCCCATGCTACTAAGCCGACGTACGGTAGACGGGTTTGAATCATTAAGTGCCACTACATGCTAGACTTATCTTTAATGGCCCGTTGTCACGATCATAGGCCATTTCTCTAACTTCTTAAGTTCATCAAACATCGGTAGGTGATCCTATGGTCAATTCGCACACAAGGCAGTATGGTCAGTTGTCATCCCTCCCATTTCCTCGCAATCCATCAGGCTAGTGTCCTATGGTCAATTCTTCTAGCCTACTAACTAAATTGGGGTCTTAATTCAATTTAAGCTAGCGTAACGGATACAACCGCATCTCAAAACTACCGAAATTAGAGGTTCTCAAGATAAACTAAGCATGCACACACGTAAAAGCATTTAAGAAAAGTACAGAAACATTATTAAAACAATATAGGACTCATAACTAGGCTAGTACCAGAGGTGCTTAGCCGATCATATTGAATTGAACACTCGAAATAATGTTAATACAAAACATGAGTTCGAAATGTAAAATAAAATATGAAATGCTAAAACTTATGGAATGAAGCGTGATTTCTCCCTTGGAAAGCCTCCGTATGCTGCTGCAGAAGGGCCTCCTAAAAGCTCCCAACGATCTCTGACTTTGTGTGTGAGAAAGTGGTATCCAAAATGCAGAAATTAGGGTTGTATTTATTGGCCCGATCAGAGTTACGGCATAGCTGAGAAATGTACTACGCCGTAGCTAATGAAATCTTATCCAGATCTGGTGGTTACGGCGTAGTTGATGAACTGCTACGCCGTAACTTCAATATTAAGGTTTCTTCTATGTCGTAGTCTTCAAATGCTCTACGCCATAGATATATTCTCAGATCTGAGATTTCTTTTGTAGTCATGGCTACGCAGTAGTCACAAAGTAGATCTACGTCGTAAGTTGAGAAATGAGCTTGGACTACTCTTGTACACGTTGCTACGCCGTAACTCTAGAGTTATGTTACAGCGTAGTCTTTCATTCTGAAGATTCTCTAAGTCTTGAATAGTTTACGGCGTAAACCACATGTTTGGTTACGCCGTAACTCTTGGTCCGCATTGACTTTGGTCTTCATAGTTAAACTTCATGCTACGGAGTAATTGAGAGTTGATGTTACACCGTAGCTTCCTTTAGCATACTTGAATTTGTTTGTCTTGGCACATCTTTCCATTTTCCTCGTCTCTTTAGCTCCTATGCTCACTTGTGACTTGGATACAAAATATAAAGGAATCAAAGTATATATCCACATAATTAGTAATATAAATGAGCATAATAGGGAGAAATTGACACTTAAATATCAGGATTGTTTGATGTCATCAAATATCCCCCCACTTGAACTCTACTTGCCCTCAAGTAGACCTTATTAGAAGTATTCTTAAAAAGATATCCCCCAATATTACTCGGGAAATATGAATTTAAAAATATCCTTGTAGGATATCCATTAATTTCCAAACATGATTCTAAGGTTGTTTTGTGTCGTTGGATTAGAGAGAGAAAGAGAGAATGTGGGAGCCTTTTCTAGAGAGAGAAAGTGAAAGAAATATGAATCTATTAGCTTGAAGGTCCAACCCTCAACATTGCATGGTGAGGGGTATATATAGTTACAAGATATAAAACGCCTCTACTAGGCTGTGGATCGGGTGTACAGTGGGTAAAGACCCGTCCGTCCTCCATGGTGTTACTTAAACTATACTAATTACTAACTAATAAGATAAATACTACGAGCTACATAATGCTAAACAATACTCGGGGTGACCGAGTGTTCTATAAGAAAAAACGTATTCCTAACAATCTCCCCCTAAGGGAGGTCACCCCGGAAATTAAACATTGAATTCCAGCATTTAAATCTTTGTCGATATCTTTGTAGCTCGCATTTGTTGATTCTTCATTGTCAAGAACTTTGTGCTTTCAGCAGCGGACTCGAGATGACTTGTTTGATGTGTAGGATGATCTTTGGCATTGCTTCGAGTTCATCATCCAAATGAGTATCTTCAAGTCATCTTTGAGTAGAAATGTCTCTATGTGATGTTGTGACTATCTTTGTGTTGGCTTGCTCACACTTTTCTGGATCATGATCTTCTGCATCAGAGTTGTGGAAGCATAGTTGAAGCCCATTCAATGATCATGATTTCTTTGAATTTGATGTTGAAGTGTGAGCATGATGTGATGGATCGGCATCTTTTCTGCAATCAGCAACATTCGCCAAGTGTTCCTGCATAAGACAGTTAGCAATAAAACGTCCGGTACTTACAGGTTCGGAGTTAGAGATCGTCAACAGCATAGTGTGAAGATTCCTTCTAATCCTTACCAAGGCCGTTCCCAAACCGGATACCCCCGAGAGGGCTTACGAGATCTATCTGAGTAGATCAACGATTGGGTGAGTCGCTGGAGATCACCCCACGACTGTAGACCGTTTTGAAACTGCCACGATCACTAAGCGTAACCCACAAGGGATTACCGAAGTAATCTGCTTTCAGGGCTGTTTAATGTTGACCCTGGCAGGAATTTCCATTCAATCACTGGGAGTCACATTAGTAACTTCCCTCATAAATGTTCTTGGCAGATTGCTAAGATTTGCGTAGGACTCTTAATGTTACAACTGGTGTCCTTAATGTTGAACCACCAGTGTAGAATTAACAAGTGTTCCTATGAGATCTTTAGATGTATCTCATGGCTCTAGACTCGATAAGTGCATTATTTGGTCATCGGAGACTGGAGCGGTGTCTCCTATTTCAATATCAACATAGCTCGTAATGAGCGGTCGATAGATTATGAAGGGTTCCCCGTGAGAATGAAACAAGCTCTTTTGAGAGAACTTGAGTGGTTAGAAGGTTTAGTGCAGTGCGTCACTGGGTCCATGACGTCTTGTCTTCAATACCGATGTTACCTAAGTAACAATCAGTAGCATACGAATTGAACCCGGTTTCTGCCCTAAGGTTGAATAATGGGAGGGTTATTTCTTTTCACCCTTTCTCATTTCATTTCTTTTTAATTCTTCAACCCCTTCTTTCTCCTTTCTCATTTATCTCCTTTTTTCATAATCATACCTAAGGACTTTCTAATACTATCTATTCGGTATTGTCCTTGGGTTGATCCCTCCGGTTCTGGCGGATCATAGGACGGTTTTCCTAACCTTAGCCACCTTATAACTTAATGACTATCCTATGTTGCCGTTTGACCAAATCATTGAAAAAATCTCTCAAAGTATTTATGACTAAGAACCACATTTTGCTAACACTTTGAGAGTTTTATAATTTTCAAATGCTCCCCCTTAACATGTGCTCATATGTTTTTGATAGAAATTTGCACATGTCGGGGTGAGTTGCACTTTTTAAATTGATCCACTCTTAATAGACAAATACCCTAGGGACACGTTTACGTTGCTTAGTCAAAGGGATCCATTATCAGCTTTTAGGTGATAACTAGCCCTAATAACTAACTTGAAGTTGTTAACATTCCTTAAAAAAGGAAGTTAAACTCGTCAAAGTATTCATCTAAGAAGAGCTTCTCGAAACGGTACTTTCTACTTGGATAAATCCTTTCGAATACAAACATTTGTGTTTCGTCAATTCTGAGTCACGCTCACGTGAGATGCCAAATCTTTTTATTCACCACAAGCCATTTTGCTCCCTCTCAATATGTGCATTGGTATACCAAAGAGTTTAGCACATATGGGAGAGCTTTAGATTTAAGTCCAAACCACAAGCCATTTTGCTCCCCCTCAATATGTGCATTGGTATACCAAAGAGTTTAGCACATATGGGAGAGCTTTACATTTAAGTCCAAAAATATCACATTTTAAATCAGATTACATATTTAAATCACATTCTCTCCCCCGATCAAAAAATTTCAAATCATTTGAGATTTTGTGATACCAATTGATTTAAATGAGTTTAGAAATATGGGAAAAAATGTGGTCAGATTTGAACGTGTACTGATTTTTGAGACACTTATTCACTGCTGCTGGTGCACAAAGTTTAGAAAGGTGCAGAAATTTTGAGCAAATACGCTCCCCCTCAATTAATGACCCGTTTTCTATTTAAAGAGTTGTAGTCATTAAGTTGAGCGGCAAGGTATTTGTGAAAATTTAAGTCCAATAGCCATCTTGTAAACCACAAAAACTCTCTTGAAGAATCATAGATGAGAGAGATTTTGGGATGAAAGAAGACTTCTCTTCTTTAACCAGAAATGATGCACTGAAACGTACATTATTTCGAAGAAACATGGATATAAATTAATCCATGCCCGGGTGAACTTCACCCAGTAAGAGGAACAACCGTCTTTTTGGCGACGTGTTTTCCCCATCTAGAGGTGCGGGTTGGTATCTGAAGTAATAGCAAACCATAAAGACATATTTTAACCATTTATTATAACTTCTGCTCGAGCTTCATTTAAAGTTCCGTGCCATTATTGAATGACATTTCTAGAACCGTAAATGTTATCGATAAACAGAAGACATGCCTAATGTGAAACTATTTTTGGAATTTTTGTGTTTTTTAGATTTTTATGGTTTTTCTAGGTTTTATAATTTTGTATTTTCTTTTTTTTTTTTTNTTTTTTTTTTTGGTTTTAATGTTATGTACAAGGATATGTGAAGCAGATCCATTACTCTTCACTTTCTTCCTGAAGCAAAGATAATGTCATCTACATAGATCTGAGCATGAAGTAGATGATTCCCTGACCTTCTGGTAAAGAGAGTAGGATCAACAACACCCTTGGTGAACTTGTTAGCAAGGAGAAACTTGGACAATGTATCATACCATGCCCTAGGAGCCTGCTTAAGTCCATAAAGAGCCTTTTTCAAGCGATAGACATGATTAGGATGTTCAGGGTCCACGAATCCTTCGGGTTGAGTAACATAATCCCCTTTTCCTTCGGGTTGAGTAACACCCTTAGTGAAGATGTCAGCCAGCTGAAACTCTGTCCTCACGAAGTAAAGTTCCATAATCCCCTTTTCCACTTGTTCCCTGATGAAGTGGTGTCGAACATCAATTTGCTTTGATCTGGAGTGCTGGACGTTGTTGTTGCAAAGAGCGATTGCACTTTTGTTGTCACAGTACATCGGAATTTTGTTGTAAACAAAGCCATAGTCAGACAATTGTGATTTCATCCATAGGATTTGAGCGCAACAAGATGACATGGCAATGTATTCTGCCTTAGTGGAGGAGATCGATGTACTCATTTGCATCTTTGATGACCAGCTAACAAGCTTATCTCCTAGAAATTGAGCACCACCTGAAGTGCTTCGACGAGTGTCTTGACACCCCGCATGGTCAGCATCAGAGTAGGCAGTGAGAGCCATAGCAGTGTCTTTAGGATACCAGAGACCCATGTGGATAGTCCCTTGAAGATACCTGAAGACTCTTTTGACTGCTTCCAAATGCTTTTTGGTAGGTTTGGATTGATATCGAGCGCACATGCATACAACAAATAGAAGGTCTGGCCGACTAGCAGTGAGGTACATTAAGGATCCAATCATGCTGCGGTACTTTGTTTGGTCGACTGGGATCCCCATAACGTCCTCATCTAATTTTGATCTTTCTACCATAGGAGTGTCAACTGAGTCACATGAATCAAATCCAAATTTCTTCAAGATTTCTGTAGCATACTTGGATTGATTGATGAAAATGCCATTGGGATTTTGAGAAATTTGCAACCCCAAGAAAAATGACATTTGTCCCATCATGGACATTTGGAACTCGGAGCTCATCTCTTGTGAAAAACGATCACATTCCATAGGATCAGACGAAGCAAAGATAATGTCATCTACATAGATCTGAACATGAAGTAGATGATTCCCTGACCTTCTGGTAAAGAGAGTAGGATCAACAACACCCTTGGTGAACTTGTTAGCAAGGAGAAACTTGGACAATGTATCATACCATGCCCTAGGAGCCTGCTTAAGTCCATAAAGAGCCTTCTTCAAGCGATAGACATGATTAGGACGTTCAGGGTCCACGAATCCTTCGGGTTGAGTAACATAAACCACCTCTTTCAACTTACCATTTAAAAATGCCGTCTTAACATCCATCTGATATACAACCATATTCTTACTGGCAGCATTAGCAAGGAAGATTCTAATGGCCTCGATTCTAGCAACGGGTGCGAAGGATTCTTCAAAGTCTATCCCTTCCTCTTGTCGGTATCCTTTAGCTACAAGCCGAGCCTTGTTTTTCAGAACATCACCATGCTCATCAAGCTTCACTTTGAAGATCCACCTAAGAGCGATAATCATAGCACATTCTGGAGGAGGTACTAATTCCCATACATCAAGTCGATCAAATTCGTGAATTTCTTCTTGCATTGCATTGAACCAGGATTCTTTAGACAATGCTTCCTTGAAATCCTTGGGCTCAGTCTTAGTGAGTACGGAGTTGAAGAAGCACCACAGGGCATCGGTGGCAAGTTGCTTACGAGTGGACACCGGATGAGAAGGATTTCCAATGATGTTATCAATCGGGTGATCATTTGTCCACCTTCTGAGATGCTCATGATGTTGAGGGTTGTGAACTGAAATGGTCGTGTTTGAGTCCTCTGAAGAAGTTGTCTCATTGGAGGGTTCAGGAGCAAATATGTTAACAAATGGCTCATCAGCATGTTGAGCAAAGGGATTCACTTCAAAAGAATTATCTGATGCAGTTCCTTGATGTTCTGAAGAAGTTTGATTGTTTGATATGGGTTGAGTGTAACTAGATGATGGAGCATCTTGACCAATGGAGATGGAAACCGATGGACCATTTGTGTCTTGAGGGGCATTTCCACAGCAACGTTAGGATCAAAAACTTGTGGTTCCGGCTCGATAATCTGCTGAGGCTCAAAATATTCATCAAACATTGGATCAAATAACTTCTTCAAATCCTCACTAGTGGTGGGTACACCAGTAGCTGCAGTAGTGGAAGACTGTACAAGTCCTGAACTAATTGGTCCAGGTGTCAAAAGGTTAGGTGCGGGTCTAGAACTGTATTGTTCAGGAGCCGTATGCTCAGTCAGCTCATCAAACGTGACATGATTGTTTCCATGATTTGTCGGGTTCTTTTGTTGTAGACTCGGTAACCCTTCTTATCTGGTGCATAACCAACAAAGATCCCAATATCAGCTTTTGCCTTCAGCTTACCCAAGTCTTCACTATCATTAGTCGGATAACATAATGCACCAAACACATGTAGGAATGAAAGATCAGGTTTTCTATCATGCAGCAGCTCATAGGGGGTTTTGTTGTGAAGAGGATGAATCAGTGATCGGTTTTGGGTGTAACAAGCAGTTGCAATTGCCTCTCCCCAGAGGAACATAGGAGATTTAGAAAATATTAGCATGGTTCGAGCAGCCT
>LBNU01012039.1:135436-171708 GCA_014162995.1 Artemisia annua
ACTTACGATTGATCATTTTAGTTACAGGGCACTGACTTCCTAAAGTGAACTTACGTCCAGTGGGTCTCCATTGAAACCCTACAGTGGTAAATTGCTTTCCTGTGGCTTTCCAAACACGTTTAACAGGGGATACATCGAAAGACTTCAAATATTTCACAACACATGCATCATGATTACCAGAAATTAAACAATCATTACATGTCTTACAAAGTGCATCAGAATTCGAATTAATTATAGTACGCTTATCGCTATACTAGAATCAACATGATTCATTTCATTCAAGACAGTTTTGTTGTTCCTAATATGGACTTCTACGTTCTTCCCTTGATCACTTTTAGCCGGCGAAGTCCTATCGTTCCTTGTATTGCAACTAGGCTTTGACCTGCTAGCTTTAGTGTCAATGTTTACTCCTGTAGAATTCATGACGGGAACATTAGATTGTTGCACTACTGTTTGTTTTCTGGTAAGTGGTGTGTTATGTTCAGCTGTTGTCAGAGGCACATTAAACGTGAAATGCTTGCTTTTAATCTTAGACGAGGATGCTTTAATCTTGTCTCGCATGCTAAAAGTCTTGGGACATGTACAAATGGCATATTCTAAGAGTTCTTGTGATCTATTAGTGAGAAAACATGCATCTATGATGGTGTTATCAGTGGGTCTCACTATTTTATTCTCTTCAACGGTCTCACGAAGCATGTCAAGGCAATCCTTAAGATGACTAAGGTAATCACTATGGACTAACTATTATTCCTCTCTCACTATTTTATTCTCTTCAACGGTCTCACGAAGCATGTCAAGGCAATCCTTAAGATGTCTAAGGTAATCACTATGGACTAACTCATTATTCCTAAGAGGAAGCGGAATATTCATGGTATCACATGCATATTTTTTACATTTACAGACCATAGAGAGAACATTATCACATGCAGCAGCAGGCATTTTCCCTTTCACCTGAGTCTTTAGATTCTCAATTTCCTTTAACAAAGAAGTTATCTTTTCGTTGGTTTTATCACGTGTGATTTTGATTGAATCATATAACTCTTTGTAATTTTGTTTGATTTTTGAATTTTCAGCTTGAAAACAATCATTTTCATGTTTCAGATGGTTGACAAAGTTTTGAAATTGAAAATTCTGAGAATCTGCAGACGGCGGTTTTTGGGATTTAATCACATCACTCTTATTGGACTTCAATTGGGCAATTTGAGCCCTCAATTTTCGAATCGTGTTAGTGTGAGCTTGAATTTTTTCATTCCGTTTGGCTAATTCAAAATATGCATCAAATTCAGGAGCATCCGATGATGTCTTGGCATTTGTGATTTTAATCCTTTCTTCTAAATATTGATATTTTAATTGCAAATTAAGATTATCAACTTCTAGTTTCGAAAAATGCCTGACCATGTTATCATGATCATCATTTTGAATTTTTTCTTGCAATTTTAAATTCTCCCCCTCAAGCTCAACAACACGATTCTGGAAAACATTTAATGCAATAGACATTTCATGAAATTGACAAGTAGTTAATGACGAGCCAGCAACAGTATAAAATACATCTTGTGCAACACATTGGGCAATCAGATTGTCATTCATGATAAAAGCATTTTTCCTCGCAATTTCACTACATTGAAGATCTATTGTAATTTGTTTTCCCTCATTTTCCAGATTTTTAAACACCTTTTTCATCTCAGTTAATTCAGTTTCAAGGGATTTTTGCATGCCCTCAAAGTGTTCTTTGACAAGTTTAAAGAATGGGATGACTTTAGTTAAATAACATTCTTTTGTCAGTTCAAATCCCCTTTCACCCTCAGTAATTCCTGTTGGTGTAATTCTCTTTTTACATGTTTTTTCAAAATCAGTAAACATTTGATAAAGAACGTAGATGCTAATAAGAGTTTTACATTGTGTGGGAAGGGCTAACTGAACTAAGTGCATCGGTGTATTGGGAGGATACACCGTTGGGGTTGCAAACTTTTGAGGAGTCTTGGCCCTAAGTTCCTCAGCTTTCATTTTCTCAACGTCTAAGGGCCAGAATATCTGCTCAGGTGTTAACTTAGTTTGGGGTGCAAAAACAGTCAATCGATTTTGTTCATAATAATTGTGAGGTTTGATGTTGACACGTTTTTTAATGCACTTGGGATCCTTCATTTTGTTCTCTAATTATTCTCTACTTACTGATTCTATCTCATCAATCTCCTCAGTATTAGGCACATCAGGAGGGGCATGATTAGGTGTAAGCATCACATTAGCATCATATAAGGCAGGTTGAGTGACCCTAATGCTATTAAAAAAATTAGTTTTAGGCACTCCTAAATCCTTATTGCTATGTTTATCTTTTAACTTAATGTGCTTTTGCATCATTTGAACAGTTTGAATGGTTTGGCCTTGTGTGTACAACTTGTTTTCAAGCTTGTTCTTTAATGCCTTAAGATTGGAAAAGTCATTTAAAAGTTTACTTTACTTACTTTGAAAATCAAGCTTTAGTGCAGTTACACTTTCCTGAATCTCCTGTTTTTGTCTAACAGTTTGATCAATTTGATTTTTTAAAGATTTGATTTCCTTTCTGAAAGCTTCTTCCTTTAAGTTTCTTTCAGTTATATATGTACACATTTGCCAATCCATTTTCTGTTCACGTTCGGTTAGCTCAAATTTTGCACGTTGTTGATAAATAGTCACCTGATCTTTAAGAATCTTAAGTTTAGTGGTCAAGGTATCATCAGGCATAACAGCAGTGTATTCATCCAATTTACACAAATTCTGATCAACAGAGGATTCATCATTTTGTACAACAGATTTGACGTTGTGTTTTACATATTGTTTATATGGAATAACGTTTGTATTTCCCATATCAACAGTATTTGATTCCACAACGTTTGTTTGTTGCACTTCGGAATGAATCCTTTGTTCATGCATCACATTATTATCACATACAACTGAAGATGCTCTGCTAGATACATTAGATTCTTGGTGGTGATCCGCATGTTGTAAAATTGGGGAAACAATGTTGTTTTCCAATTTAACATCATCCGGCATGACAACACTAGTCTGATTTATTTCGCTGAGAATCTTCGGTTCATCAGTCCTTATGCATGTATCATACAGCTTTAGTACCTCAGATATGATGGATGAGTTGGAGGGACCAGCTTGCTGTGGTGATGAGACTGCTGAAGACAAATTGGCCATGAAGATGGTTTGTGCAGTGGGTTCATCATCAACATCAGAGTCGAAAGCATCACAATCTTCTGCCTGGAAGATATTTGGGTCATTAAGAGCAAGATCCTGAACTGGTTGATCATCCACATCGGCATCAAATGTGTTCCCTTCATCTCCCGCAAGGAATAACAGCTGCTCCTCATCCAATGCTACCCCATTCTCTTGTGCTTGCATCAGCAACATTTTGTCCTTGAAGTAGTCAGAGTTCTGAGGACGTTTGGGTTGATTGCAGTTCCTTGCAATATGACCTAACCCACCACAGTTGTAAAATTTGGGTTGTCTTCCCTGTACCTGATTTGCATTCCCAACTCTATTCTAAGCATACCCCCTGACTCCATTTCTTTGGTTAACATTTTGCCTTCCTTGAACCACAACACGTCCATCTTCCACAACAGCCTGATTACGTAGGTTAGATGACGTCCTGAGTTGGTTGTTGGTTTGAGGAAGTGTAGATCTGATATGTTGAACCAATAGTGAAACTTGGTTGGAGAGATTATCAATCCTCTTATCAATGAGAGAGTTCCCTGAATCTGGTTGAGTATTCTTGACAGTTGTTGTTTGCATAGATGATTGGCCAAAGGGAGGATTGATTCTGTGTTGATTGTGTAGAAGGATGAATGATTAAATCAATTGGTGATTGGTTAAGTGCCTGAACACTGGAGATGAGAGCAAGAGGATCATTCATGGTTGTGGCACTAAACTTTTCTCTCAGCTGATGGTCATACATTGCATGCTTCTCATGTTGTTGCAAGTAAGCATAGAGCTGTTCATAGTTGGTGTTTCTGAGTCCTTTGTTGAGCTTCACAGCAGTGACAAACCGATCCCATTCTGGTGACATGTTGTTAACAAACTTTGAGTTGAGTTGGATGTTAGGCATTGTCATTCTGATCATTTTCATGTCATTAACAAGTTTATGGAATCTGACATAGTAGTCTGTGATATTTTCTCCATGGTTCATCTTGAAATGCTCAAACTCATCATACAGCTGAGACTCACGATCTTCTTTGGTGAGTATAGAACCAGCTAGAAGCATTTTAACATTATCCCATACAGCTTTGGCTTCTGTGTTGAAGTTAATAAGCTTGTAGATATCCTTGGGTAGACCTTGTGTCACAATGTTGGAAGCTCGAATATCAGCATCATAACATTTCTTTTCAGCTTCGTTGAGATCATTGTAAGTACGTGGTCTGTCAATTCCCAAGGTCACAGTGCCATCTTCACCGGTGGAGATTACATCTCTAGTGGTGCCCATTTGAAACGGTCCTTCATCAATTGATTTCAGAATGTTCTCACCATTTTCCTTGCCCTGACAGTAAAGACGAATTCTTTGTGACCATGACTCATAATCAGTCCTATCGAGCATAGGAGGTCGGGTATCAGACCCAACAGCTTGAATGTCATCAGTTGAAGCCGTAGTAGTCATGATGTAGTCTTTAACGGGATTTTACAACTGTTGAGACTTAAACCGAGAAATCGATTCTTTCCCGGGATTTTACTAAAGTCAACAGAGAAAACCGAAAGACTTAGTATGCGAAATGGACTTAGAATGAGAACTTAGATAAGTCACAATTTGTGCAAAGTGTCAAGTCACGACAAGTCAAGTAACAATATATCTGATTGTAATAAGTCAAGCCGTAAGAATTAACTCACAACGTCAAATCACACTCAGATTAATCGAAACGACTTAAGTTACAATGATTCACAAAACACAATTAGTTAACAAATCAAAGAAAATCTCAAGCTGAGTTAATCGCTAAACACCTCCACAAATCAAGAACTAATTGCTGAAGAAGAAAGATAATCGCTACCCAGAGATAATCGCTAGACAAAAACTAATCGCTGATGAAGTAATCGCTAAATACAGCCAATCGCTAAAAAGCTAATCGCTGGATTTAGGTAAACGCTAATCAGGACCTAATTGCTGCAGAGAGATAATCGCTGAATGAGATAAACGCTAAACTCAGCAAATCGCTAAAAAGTTAATCGCTGAGTTTAGATAATCGCTAAACACTAGAAGACAATGCGTACTAATCGCTACACAGAAAAGTCCAAACCAGTCGCTATCTAGCGATTTGTCCAGTTGTCCAAAAATAGCAAACCACACTAATCGCTATACTTAAATGCTACCCAAACTGACTTAATCGCTACCAAGAAACTCCCACAGAAGACTTAATCGCTAAGAAGAAAACGACCAAGAATCCTTCACACCACCAAACTAACGAAAGATATGACCTTTCCAACTGAAGAACTATGTAACTATAACACCACTAATCACGAAAGTACATCCAAAACACATCAAATAACATGAGCAAGATCAAACAAAGATGTTTACCTAAGAAACTATTCTAACCAACTAAAACCACAAAAACCAACTACAAATCCGTGACTCCAAGGCCCTAAGATGAAACCTAGGCTCTTGATACCAATTGTAGGATATCCATTAATTTCCAAACATTATTCTAAGGTTGTTTTGTGTCGTTGGATTAGAGAGAGAAAGAGAGAATGTGGGAGCCTTTTCTAGAGAGAGAAAGTGAAAGAAATATGAATCTATTAGCTTGAAGGTCCAACCCTCACCATTGCATGGTGAGGGGTATATATAATTACAAGATATAAAACGCCTCTACTAGGCTGTGGATCGGGTGTACAGTGGGTAAAGACCAGTCCGTCCTCCACGGTGTTACTTAAACTATACTAATTACTAACTAATAAGATAAATACTATGAGCTACATAATGCTAAACAATACTCGGGGTGACCGAGTCTTCTATAAGAAAAAATGTATTCTAAGTGTCAATTTTCGGGGTGATCACTTATTGCACAGTCATAGTATGTATTCTATCATAGGCTTGGCAGTTACACAAAACTCCCCCACTAGAGTTAAGGTCGGGACAACTCTCGAAGGCAACATTGGGTGAACACATATAAGGTTAAGGGTGTAGTATCGTTCCTAACATGCTATGGCGAAAGCGACAAAGGCAATGGTACATGACCGGAACGCCGGGCAAGACACCAAGACCTGCTCGATTCTCTTACCTAAGCATGATTCACGACTAAAGGGTAGGAATAGACATGGGATTTCACATAATTGGTGAAAAATGAAAAATAACAAGCAAATAGTCTAAGCCTACAACTAAGTCATCACCATTTACCGTTTGCCCAAGGTCTAAACTTCATAATGCAAGAACTGGATCATATCAAGTTAATGTGCCATTAGAGGACGTCATTATGGGTACAAAACTTGGTCTTCATGTTGGTGTAGAAATATTCACCAACTAATGTCTTCAAGTGTGACCGAAGTGGCCTCTTCGGTACTAAGTCTTGATAAGCTCATAATCAAGGTGCTATACAAGGGTGCACCTGTTTAATTCAAATATCTACATACGGAATTTCACATTTTTTATACCTATACAAACTATACATCCCCCCACTTGAGATGAACAATACATGAGAATTTGGGGGGTCTTCAAATGATTTTCATTGATATGTGTTTGATGTAGGCGTGATTCCTGAATTCTTCCACTTAGACCTCGAACTAGGGCAAACAATGACTTCCCAATCATAGACTAGACTACACGGTAGGCTAAGGTGTAATGGTGTATCGAAACAATATATATTGGGTATGAAACAAAAGGAAAAGCTCAAAAGGGTGAACTAGGTGTATCTTACACTAAAAATGAGTGCAACAAAGGGTTTACACGGGGGTCAAGAAGTCGATGTGACTAATCGATAAACACACACATATAAGGCTATTTGGGTGATAATCCTAAAACATTACCTTCTAAAATTGTCCCTTCCATATGTGTCTAGCACATTACTCGTCTATGGTCTCAAAATGATGTAAAAGACAAGTTCTAAAGTTTACAAAACTACCGGCACACTCAATATTTTGGTGGATTTGGGTAAACAGGGTGAAACTGAATAGGCTAACCTCACCATATTAATTTTAAGGGTTAAATGCGCCCGGCTAAGGTCTATTCTAGTTTGGTTAAGAAAAACATGTCAAAAGTTTAAAAATGGCAAAAATTTTCAAAATAGACTAGAAAAATGAGGACAAAATAAAGTTCAAGATAATTCTACTCCCATCCCCCCACTTGAAATGTACAAAGTCCCTTTTGTACTAAGAATTAAGTAGATGTGAAGAGAAGGTAGAATAGAGCGAGAACTTCCCTGAAATTTACTTGATAAATAAAAGAAGGATCGCGAGAAGTCTTCATGCCTTCGTCCATCTTTCATGAGCAAACTCCATGTCCCTGAAATCACGACACTACCACAAGCATAAATCTATAAAAATAAAAATATAAAATGAGAAAAATCCTAAATCACTTACGTAGGAATCACGGTTGCATTTTAGTGTATGCAACAAGCCTTTTAAACCACTTGGTTTCCCAAGTGGACGAGTTTAGTCTCGTGAGGGCTTACAGGGAACATACCCACAAAGTTCATTTAGTTACTAATACAAGCTTGGTATGTTTGAAAATAATTGAGGAATACACCCTACAAAGGTGTTACGGCGTAGTCATGGAATTGAGCTACGCTGTAGTTCGTGTAAAACCTGGAGTTATCAGCTACGTAAGGGTGGTTACGGCGTAATCGTAAGACTGGGTTACGCCGTAACTGCTGATCCGAGAGTATCAGTTTCTGTAGTAAACAGATTTTCCAGCTTCTCCATGCTCCAATTCCTGCCAAATCTTCTCCTTAGTCAAGTAGTCAACCTTACCATATTTGATTTTTACCCAATTGTTAAAACTTAATCTGTCGACCAATGGTAACTCGCATCTTTTGCTATCATTGGTGCACCTCCAGTGATAGGACATATCTCCAATCCGTTCTTTACTACTTCCACCATTGCACTCATCCCCATAGGGGTCACATGATGCCCAAAAAGACTCTCCATCGTCGTTACTAATTCTGATTCTTTGGCACCAATTTTCCATGCCTTCCTCGTTTTCACTCCTTTCTTTCTTTAGTGGATAGTTGGTTTCCTTAATGGGTAGTGGATCATCATTGGTGACATGATTTACTTCTCTATCTTTTTTACTCGGGTATCCATTTCTATCAATTGGTAAATCGTCATCGTCGATGTGGTTTACTTCAGCCCATAT
The DNA here is from genome assembly GCA_014162995.1 of Artemisia annua. Lineage (NCBI taxonomy): Eukaryota > Viridiplantae > Streptophyta > Magnoliopsida > Asterales > Asteraceae > Artemisia > Artemisia annua. The sequence goes on from LBNU01012039.1 coordinate 143,745, forward strand.
TTCAAACTTTTTATCAATATCAACGTTCCCATAAACTATCTGTACCCATGCGTCGAAAGATATTGTTCCCTTCCATTTTAAATTCTTCCGAAACTAATCGAGAGGCGATGTCTATAAATGTTTGTTACCTTTCAATCTTTCTTTATTACCACCTCCATCACAAAGCTCATTATTAGTCGCATGAAGGCCATAGGTCAAAAGACCACTGGTTATCAACGGGAATAGCAACGCACCAATGGTATCTATTTTCAAGATTACATGGGACCTTAGTTGGGTTCCTTTGCTGTACGTGGGTTTTGCTAGTAACAATTTTTAATTCTTCTTTGTTTCTCGGAGCACTTTCCCTGGTACTGCCAATGGTTTCTTCGTCTGATCCTTCGTTACGCCGTAACTTCTAGCTAATGTTACGGCGTAACTCTACAGATTTTTTGGGGATAGTCTCAATTTGTTCTTTGATCGAGGGTATAGCAACACAAATTTAGCTTTTTCGATCACCATTTGTTCCTGCACATCTTTTGATAGCAATTCGATCTTAGCTTCAAGGTTCTTTAAAGTCTCGTCATGAGATTTTAAATTAGCTTCCGTTCCCTCTTGAAAACTTTATAGCCAAAGCCCTCTTTCGGTTTCTCTTTTAGCTGACTCTTCCAAGAATTTGCTGATGGTTTCTTCTAGGGAGGTTCTTCTCTCACCATATGTTGGCCGGTTGTTAAATTGGGAATTGAATCCTTGTGTTCCCATTCGGTATCCGTTACCATTACCCTGAAAAGGTCTTTCATCCCCATATTTGACTTCCTCGACCTTTTTATCATCTTTGATTAATGCGCAATCCCTTGCGAGGTGGGCCCCTTTGTAAATATCGCATCCAACTTGGATGGCATGAACGTTTTCCTTGAGTTTCTTCATTTCCCTACCTAGATTCTCAAGTTTGTTAGTAAGAGCGTTCATACCTTCCAATTCTGCCCCATTACTTCTGGTGCTACCTCCATCGTGCCACTTTTGAGAGTGGTCGGCCATGTCTTGAATTACATCAAGGGCTTGAGCACGGGTCATTCCCGGAATAGGTCCTTGGTAATCTATCATCTGTCTTGTTGCGATGTTAATGCCCTTGTAAAATATGTTTACCTTCTGTTGATTGTTCAAGTCATGTGTCGGGCACCTGTATAAGAGATCATTGTATCTGTCCCAAGCTTGGTACAATGTCTCGTCAGCTTCTTGTCTGAAATTATGGATCTCCTCTAACTGTTTTGCTGTCCGAGAGGGAGGGCAAAAACATTGAATAAAACTCTTTTTAAGGAGATTCCACGTGTTGATGGTTTCGGAAGGCAACCTATCAACCCATCTTCTTGCGGCTCCACAAAGTGTCATAGGGAACACTCGGATCATAATTGCATCGTGATTAACACCTGGAATGTTGAAGAGGCTAGTAATGTAGAGCACATTCTCTACGTGCTCATAAGCATCTTCCGTCTTGAGTCCAGCAAATGGTTTCTCTCTTAATTCTCTCATAAACTGCGGCTTGATCTCAAATTGAACATCCGCTCCAATCATTGGCCTTACAAGGCCCGGTCCTTGCTCGTCCCTAGTCATAGCAAGGTATTCTTCCAACGTCAACGTATCAATGTCGATTACTTCCATGATTCCTGAAACTTAAACAAAAAATATTAGAAAAACAAGATAAAAATTGAAAATTTAAAGAAAAACTTAAACAAGAATCCTATAATAGCTCCCCGGCAGCGGCGCCAAAAACTTGATGCAGGTTTTACTGACCAGGTTTTAATATTTATAATTCTCGTTTTACCTATGGTCTACCCTTATGCACTAATGGACAGAGAATCCGGTCGTGTGTAGGCTAGCAATGGTAACTTCGAGGTCGTCCCAAGAGCTATGTGGTAACTCTGAGGTCATCCCAAGAGCTATGTCACTAATTAAATTAATAGAATTGATTGATTGATTGTTTGTATTGAAATGAAGCAAAAAACAGAAAGCAAGTAAAAGTATAGTTGTGAGCAATAAGAGAGAAGTGTACTAACCTAATTACTCATCATATATCGCTTATGTTCATGTTCCCTATTAAACTAATCTCATGCTTTAGGTGGGGCGGACATATATCACTAGGTGCATATGGTCAAGTTCCCTAGCCTATCTCCCCCGAATCCTGCCAAGAACCACAGGCACTACCCCATGCTAGTAAGCCGACGTACGGTAGATGGGTTTGAGTCATTAAGTGCCACTACATACAAGACTTATCTTTAATGGCCCGTTGTCACGATCATAGTCCATTTCTTTAACTTCTTAAGTTCATAAAACATCGGTAGGTGATCCTATGGTCAATTCGCACACAAGGCAGTATGGTCAGTTGTCATCCCTCCCATTTCCTCGCAATCCATCAGGCTAGTGTCCTATGGTCAATTCTTCTAGCCTACTAACTAAATTGGGGCCTTAATTCAATTTAAGCTAGCGTAACGGATACAACCGCATCTCAAAACTACCGAAATTAGAGGTTCTCAAGATAAACTAAGCATGCACACACGTAAAAGCATTTAAGAAAAGTACGAAAACATGATTAAAACAATATAGGAATCATAACTAGGCTAGCACCAGAGGTACTTAGCCGATCATATTGAATTGAACACTCGAAATAATGTTAATACAAAACATGAGTTCGAAATGTAAAATGAAATATGAAATCCTAAAACTTATGGAATGAAGCGTGATTTCTCCCTTGGAAATCCTCCGTATGCTGCTATAGAAGGGCCTCCTAAAAGCTCCCAATAATCTCTGACTTTGTGTGTGAGAAAGTGGTATCCAAAATGCAGAAATTAGGGTTGTATTTATAGGCCCAACCAGAGCTACGGTGTAGCTGAGAAATGTGCTACGCCGTAGCTAATGAAATCTTATCCAGATCTGGTGGTTACGGTGTAGTTGATGAACTGCTATGCCGTAACTTCAATATTAGGGTTTCTTCTATGTCGTAGTCTTTAAATGCTCTACACCATAGATATACTCTCGAATCTGAGATTTCTTTCGTAGTCATGGCTACGCCGTAGTCACAAAGTANCCGTAGCTAATGAAATCTTATCCAGATCTGGTGGTTACGGTGTAGTTGATGAACTGCTATGCCGTAACTTCAATATTAGGGTTTCTTCTATGTCGTAGTCTTTAAATGCTCTACACCATAGATATACTCTCGAATCTGAGATTTCTTTCGTAGTCATGGCTACGCCGTAGTCACAAAGTAGATCTACGCCGTAAGTTGAGAAATGAGCTTGGACTACTCTCGTACACGTTGCTACGCCGTAACTCTAGAGTTATGTTACGACGTAGTCTTTCATTCTGAAGATTCTTTAAGTCTTGAATAGTTTACGGCATAAACCATATATTTGGTTACGCTGTAACTCTTGGTCCGCATTGACTTCGATCTTCATAGTTAAACTTCATGCTACGGCGTAATTGAGAGATGATGTTACGCCGTAGCTTCCTTTAGCATACTTGAATTTGTTTGTCTTGGCACATTCTTTCCATTTTCCTCGTCTCTTTAGCTCCTATGCTCACTTGTGACCTGGATACAAAATATAAAGGAATCAAAGTATATATCCACATAATTAGTAATATAAATGAGCATAATAGGGGGAAATTGACACTTAAATATCAGGATTATTTGATGTCATCACTTACGATATGGTTATCATCAACTGAGAGTGAGGGAAGAAGATATCCGTAAGACCGCTTTCAGAACGAGATATGGGCACTATGAATTTCAAGTGATGCCTTTGGTTTGACAAACGCACCAGCGGTTTCATGGATCTCATGAACCCGGTGTGTGAACCATACTTGGATAAATTTGTCATAGTGTTCATAGATGATATCCTTATCTATTCTCGTAACGAGGAAGAGCACGCTCAACATTTAAGAATAATCCTAGAATTACATAAGACAGAGAAACTTTATGCAAAGTTCTCTTAGTGCGAATTCTGGATTAGTACCGTGCAATTTCTCGGACACTTGATAGATAAACAAGGACTTCGTGTCGATCCTGCAAAAATCATAGCCATCAAGAATTGGCCGTATCCTACGAATCCTACCGAAATAAGACAATTCTTAGCACTCGCATGTTATTATCGAAGGTTTATTGAGGGATTTTCAAAAATTGAAAAACCTTTGACGGAATTAACCTAGAAAAATAGGAAATTTGTCTGGGAAAAAGACCAAGAGATAGCTTTCCAACTTTTGAAGAGAAAGTTGTGTGAAGCTCCGATCTTAGCATTACCAGAGGGAAACAACGACTTCGTTGTTTACTGTGATGCTTCGCGTCGAGGTCTTGGAGCTGTATTGATGCAAAGAGATATGGTAATCGCTTATGCATCAAGACAACTTAAACCGCATGAGGAAAATTACACTACATACGATCTAGAATTAGGAGCAGTAGTGTTCGCTCTAAGAATATGGAGACATTATTTGAATGGCACTAAGTGTACGGTTTTCACCGATCACAAAGCCTACAGCATATTCTTAATCAAAAAGAGTTGAACATGAGACAACGTCGATGGATAGAACTGCTCGCTGATTACGATTGTGAGATTCGTTACCACCCTAGCAAAGCTAACGTAGTAGCAGATGCTTTAAACCGTAAGGAACGAATCAAACCACTTAGAGTTAGGTCGTTAGTTATGACTCTTCATTTGGATTTACCATCTAGAATACTCAAAGCCCAAAATGAAGCCCTCAAAAAGGAAGATCGTAGAATTGAGAAATTACGAGGGATGGATAAGGCTTTTGAGATACGTTCAGACAAGATGTAACAGGATCTGAAGAAACACTATTGGTGGCCCGACATGAAGGCATCCATTGCTAGATATGTGGGCAAGTGTTTAACATGTTCTAGAGTAAAGGCTGAATGTCAAAAGCCATCCGGCTTATTGGTACAGCCTGAGATTTCCATTTGGAAGTGGGAAAGAATTACGATGGATTTTATCACCAAATTACCTAGAACATCTAACGGGCATGATACTATTTGGGTAATAGTTGATTGCCTTACGAAATCAGCTCACTTCATTCCTATACGAGAAACGGATGATATGGAAACCCTAGCTAGGTTGTACCTCAAGGAGATAGTTTCCCGACATGGAGTGCCAATATCGATCATATCGTATTGTGATTCTCGTTTCACGTCGAGATTTTGGCAATCTATGCAAAAGGCCTTAGGTACTCAGATAGACATGAGCACGGCATATCATCCTCAAACTGACGGTCAAAGTGAAAGAACTATCCAAACACTCGAGGATATGCTTCGAGCATGTGTGATAGATTTCGGAAAAGGATGGGAGAAACACTTACCGTTAATATAATTCTCGTATAATAATAGTTATCACGCTAGTATTAAGGCAGCACCGTATGAAGCACTTTATGGACGAAAGTGCAGATCCCCTGTCTGCTGGGTCGAAGTTGGAGAAGTTCAACTTACGGGTCAAGAGATAATCCATTAGACTAATGAGAAAATAGTTCTAATCCGACAACGCTTACAAGCCGCTAGGGATCGGCAAAAGAGTTATGCCGATGTAAGACGTAAGCCTTTAGAATTTCAAGTCGGAGACAAGGTTATGTTGAAAGTTTCACCTAGGAAAGGTGTCTTTTGTCTCGGAAAGCAAGGAAAGCTTAGTCCGAGATACATTGGACCATTTAAGGTTTTAGAATGAATTGGTCCAGTGGCATACCGACTTGAATTGCCGGATGAACTAAGTAATATACACGATACGTTTCACGTCTCAAACCGTAAGAAGTGTTTATCGGATGAATCGCTCATCGTTCCTATGAAAGAGCTTCAATTGGATAATAAGCTCAATTTCACAGAGGAACCAATCAAAATCATGGACCGAGAGGTCAAAAATCTAAAACACCACCGGATTCCTATCGTCAAGGTAAGCTGGGACTCTGAGAGAGGACCAGAGTATACTTGGGAACGAGAGGATCAAATCCGTGCTAAATATCCCCATCTATTCTCACCCTCGCCCACTAACACTAACTAAATCTCGGGACAAGATTTTCTTTTAGGATGGGAGACTGTAGCAACCCACTAACTTCCTTACTAGCTTCCCACAGGTTATCTAAGCCTTAATAACTTAACTTAGGCCCTCACTAAGCACACTCTAGGTTAGAAATGCCTATAGCTATTTCCCGAGTAAAATTTTTGCTTTGCTATACCACTATTGCCTATATAACCTCTAGACAAGCTCACGTATCCACCTATGCCAACCACTACTATGTTTACTTGATGTAAACATCCCGGTATGTCAGGTCTAGGATTTAAACATAATTTCACTAAGTAAACTATCACTCTAGTACACTATACTTATCAGAAAACCCTAATTGCACTTATGTGTTTACGGTTAACTTTAAAACCCTAATTGCTTATCTGAACTAGCTTGAAAGTGCTCAAGGCTTAGGTATGAGTTACAATAGCAACTTTAGGTTATATTAGACTCCCTAGAACATAGTAAAACTCTTTAGAACTCAGGTACAAGTCCCATAAGCACAAAACCCTAACTAGGTCATAACTTCCCGGAAACTAGGTTAAACTTTCCCAAATCTTCACCATAAGTTACCACCACTTAGTATGAGCCTCCTAGGACTTAATATTAGTCACTAAACACTCATAGGACACTAAATTAGGCACTAAATCCTAGGTAAAACCCTAAACTCTTTCTAGGCAAAACTAGGCTAAAACGAAACCTAAAACCTAAACCAAGCTACCTTAGCACCTCAAAACTCACAAGCTAGCACCCTAGCACCTCCCTTATACTAAGCTAGCAACCTAGCACCTCACAAGCAAGCAAGCAAGGAGGTGCATCACCTCCTTGTCTCCACCTTGACTCGTTAGCTTCACCACCACCACAACCGGCCTAGGGCAGCCCCCTAGCTAGTTGTAGCTCGTCCTCATCACCATATAGGCACCATTAGTCACCACCTAGCTCTGCATAGCCACCTCCCCCCTCCTCGCCACCTCTTTCTTTGTTTTCTTTCTCGCTACTCCCGTGCACCCTATAAATAGCGACCCCCTCCCTTCCTTTCACTTCACACCTCCCTCTCTTCTCTATCACATACATTTCTGTAGTACTAGATCATTAGAACCCTTAGGAGTCGAGTACAATAGCCTTGATCCCTTGTCGAGTTAAGTTTTTGGCCGAGAAACACTAATAGGTCACGTTAAGCCTTGCACGACCTAGGATACGTGAGTGAGTTGTCTAAACCCCTAATTTACTTACCTTAAGACCCAGGTGAGTTTTCATAGCCTCACTTTTAAATGCTTTATGATAACATCAAATAACCCTGATATTTAAGTGTCAATTTCCCCTCATATTGGGTCATTTTAGCTTATTATTGTCTATTATGTAGTCTTATTACTTCATATTTTGTTTCAGGACTATTGATGGGGTATGGAGCAACAAATGGATGAAGTTGGACTCAAGGCAAGACTTAAGCCTATCATTATAAGAAGACAACGGCATAACTAAGTAATGAAGTTATGCCGTAACAATATTATGACGTGGAATTATCTATAACTTGAAGATTACAGCGTAACTAAGTGATGAGGTAACGCCGTAACCCTATGATGACGTGGAATTATCTATAACTTGAAGATTACGGCGTAACTAAGTGATGAGGTTACGTCGTAACCCTATAATGACGTGGAATTATCCACATGTTGAAGATTACGTCGTAACTAGTAACAATGTTACGACGTATTGAAGAGTCTGTGGCTAACTGGGAGAACATATTGAAGAATACGGCGTAGCACTACTTATCATCTATGATGTAATTGAGATTACGACGTAACATTTCTTCCAACTACGCCGTAACGATGATCACGGATAAGATCAATTGAAGATATCAAGAGCTACGGCGTAACTAGTAATAGCGTTACGCCGTAGCAGTTTCCTGGCCTATATATACCAGCCGATTTTGCCACTTTGAGATCATCTCCCCTTTCCCAAACCTCTCTAGGGTTTGGGGAGAGCACCACCAGAAGAAGATGACGGAGTTAGGAGCTAGAAGATGAAAGCTCTCATCTACATTAATCATTTGTATTCGAGTTTGGATTCTCTTACGATTTCCATTAATCATTTGATGAATACTTATTATTAATTCAAGTTCTATTCAGTTATTTGTTCTCTTTTATTGCTTCGTAGAGATATCTTCTTTGTCCATTCGCATGAACAAGTTTCGGTAGTATTATATGCTTGTTTGTACCTGTTACACTAGCTTAAACTGAATTAAGACCCCAGTTTAGTTAGTAGGCTAGAAGAATTGACCATAGGACACTAGCCTGATGGATTGCAAGGAAATGGGAGGGATGACAACTGACCATACTGCCTTGTGTGAGAATTGACCATAGGACCACCTTACAAGCGGAGGTACTTAAGAAGTTAGAGAGATTTAAGATGTCGAAAGGCCGGATCTCTACCGAATGTGATCTATTAGATTTGGCGCTTAATGACTCAACCAAATATCCAACCTCGGCTTACTACATGGGATGCGCCATGGTTCCTGAGGCGATAGGAAGGAAAGATAGACTAGGATGACCTTACCCTGCAATTCTTAGTGATATTTATGCCACTGTACGATGTTTACGATCTTGAACTATAACCTGAATTACTTGGATTAAAGCTTTATCTCTTCCTTCTTTCTCTTGATTCTATTCTGTGATGTGCATTGTGACGAATGTTATTCAATACTATTACCTCATTATTATCTTTTACCACATAACATGCTTTGATCTCTTTCACAACAGCTCTTAGGGACGACACTCGGATTTACCTAGGCTCTACTACATGCGACCGGGTACCCTGCCCGTTAGTATGTGTTTATCCTTGTACGTCTTAGTTTATAAATGTAAAACAGGATGAAAATACGCATCAAGTTTTTGGCGCCGCTGCCGGGGAGCAGTTTAGTTGAAAGATTTTAAGGTATGTTTATGTTTGACAACATTATGAGACGTCTACACCTTTCCAGGTATGAAATTCGTTCTCTCGTATTACAATTCAATATTTTCTCACAGTCACAGAAGCAACTACGCCATAGCTATCAATCATTTCTCTAACTACGGCGTAGCTAATATTAACACTACGCCGTAAGGATAGATTACGACGTAATCAGATTCACACTTACGACGTAGGTCCAACCCAATTCATATTTTAACCTACGAAGATCCTTTATAAGAATTTTACCTATGCATATTTACTCCCACTCCTGCAACCATTTTTATCTCTTTATTTTCACCTTTCTTGACCTACTATGGCAGGTATAATTTTTCTGGATATCTTAAGTCGTTGCCTAATTATTTTATCAAAGTTTTTAGAGTTACGACGTAACTATTTATGATATTACGCCGTAAATTACCTAAATTTTTTTTAATTGTCTTTTCTCAGATCAGGGCAATAAAAATGTGAATCGGCAATTGGGTACAATGGATCCTCCGCTGGAGACGTTTGAGGTTCCTGATGACCTCTTTTGTACGCATGATCCATTCTGTTTAAAGTACGACAAGGAAGTTTCGTCTGATGAATGCAGCACTTCCTCTGGGGAAGATAGCGATACTGAGGAGCCTATTATTAAGCAATTAGATGATGAAGTGGGACCGTTAAAAGTCACTGGAATACTCCATTGTTGTAAACCTATAGGGGTTATTAAGGACAAGGTTAAGATAATTATTCCATCATGTAATCCTCTCATAAATAAATGTAACGGAGGAGGTAAGGAACAAGTGAACAAATTGACAACTGAAGCTCGAGTTTGGTGGTATTTTAAGGATTCGAGGATAATTAAGGATGCATGGTTAAGAAATCACCTTGTGGGAGCATACGATCAAGAGACTACCGAATGGACAGTCCACTTCTGTAAGCCAGCAATGATGACAAACGAAGGTACCACTCAAGCATGGCCTACATGTGATCCTTTTCAGAAGGAATGTGATGGAGGAAAGTTTCCCGAGAATATTATGGCTAAACGTTTTGAGTGGGCATGTTTCAATGCACATAAGAGAGCGCAAGTGGGATATAGTGGTATATCATTCGCAGACTGGGTTAAGGTTAAGTTCGGTAACGTTTAGCTTAACAAACAAATTGAGGTTCAATGCCGCGATGAGTGGGCAAAAGTTAGGTTTTCTCACATGGAAAACCTCTGCTCAAATCCTATGATTGATCCAGCTTTCTGGAAAAATGCTCCCACGAGTACGAATGACAAGAACGGGCATGATTACCCAGAACAATAAGCAACCAACCGTGGGAATGAGTCTAACTTAAAGACTCGTTAATAAACAAAAGTGCTCTTACGGGAGACAACCCGTATTATCCTTAATTTTGTTGGTTTGTATGTTTGTCTTATATTTTTGCAGGAATTGGAGCATGGAGGAGCGAGAGAATCTGTTTACTGCAGAAACTGATACTCTCGGATCAGCCATTACGGCGTAACTTTGTACTACAACTACGCCGTAACCTTCCTACCGTAGCTGATCTCTCCAGGTTTTCTCTGATTACGGCGTAACTCATTTCCTTGGTTACGCCGTAACACTTCTCTGAGGTGTATCCTTCAAAATATTTTCAAACATACTAAACTTGTAATAGTAATTAAATGAACTTTGTGGGTATGTTCCCTGTAAGCCCTCACGAGACTTAACTCGTCCACTTGGGACACCAAGTGGTTTAAAAGGCTTGTTGCATATGCTAAATGCAACCGTGATTCCTACGAAAGTGAGTTAGGATTTTTCTTTTTATTTTTATTTTTTAGATTTATGCTTGTGGTAGTGTTGTGATTTCAGGGAAATGAAGTTTGCTTATAAAGGCTAGTTGAAGGCACGAAGACTTCTCGTGATCCTTCTTTCATTTTTTGGAGCAAATTTCAGGGAAGTTCTCGCTCTAATTCTACCTTCTCTTCACATTTACTTAATTTTTAGTACAAAAGGGACTTTGTACATTTCAAGTGGGGGGACGGGAGTAGAATTATCTTGAACTTTATGAGCCCTCATTTTTCTAGTTTATTTTGAAAAATTTTGCCTTTTTTAAACTTTTGACATGTTTTTCTTAACCGAACTAGAATAGACCTTAGCCGAGCGCATTTAACCCTTGAATTAATATGGTGAGGATTAGCCTATTCAGTTTCACCCTGTTTACCCAAATCCACCAAAATATTGAGTGTGCCGGTAGTTTTGTAAACTTTAGAACTTGGCTTTTACATCATTTCAAACCCATAGACGAGTAATGTGCTAGACACGTTTGGAAGGGACAATTTTAGAAGGCAATGTTTTAGGATTATCACCCAAATAGCCTTATATGTGTGTGTTTATCGATTAGTCACCTCGACTTCTCGACCCCCGTGTAAACCCTTTTGTTGCACTCATCTTTAGTGCAAGATACCCCTAGTTACACCCTTTTGAGCCATTCCTTTCGATTCTTACCCAAAATATATTGTTTCGATACACCATTACACCTTAGCCTACCGTGTAGTCTAGTCTATGATTGGGAAGTTGTTGTTTGCCCTAGTTCGAGGTCTAAATGGATGAATTCAGGAATCACGCCTACAAAGACATATCATTGAAGATCATTTGAAGACCCCCCCCCCAATTTCTCATGTATTGTTCATCTCAAGTGGGGGGATGTATATTGTTGTAATCAAAAAAAATGTGAAATTCCGTATGTAGATATTTGAAATAAACAGGTGCACCTATGTATAGCACCTTGATGAAGAGCTTATAAAGACTTAGTACGGAAGAGGCCACTTCGGTCACAATTGAAGAAAAGAGTTAGTGAATAATTCTACACCAACATGAAGATCAAGTTTTGTGCCCATAATGACGTCCTCTAATGGCACATTTACTTGCTATGATCCAATTTCTGCGTTTCGAAGTTTAGACCTTGGGCAAACGGTAAATGGTGATGACTTAGTTGTAGGCTTAGACTATTTGCTTCTTATTTTTCATTTTGCACCCATTATGTGAAATCCCATGTCTATTCCCTACCCTTAGTCGTGAATCATGCTTAGGTGAAGGATTCGAGCAGGTCTTGGGGTCTTGCCCGGCGTTCCGGTCATGTATCATTTCCATTGTCGCTTTCGCCGTAGCATGTTAGTAATGACACAACACCCTTAACCTTATATATGTTCACCCAATGTTGCCTTCGAGAGTTATACCGACCTTAGCTCTAGTGGGGGAGTTTTGTGTAACTGCCAAGCCTATGATAGNCCTACCCTTAGTCGTGAATCATGCTTAGGTGAAGGATTCGAGCAGGTCTTGGGGTCTTGCCCGGCGTTCCGGTCATGTATCATTTCCATTGTCGCTTTCGCCGTAGCATGTTAGTAATGACACAACACCCTTAACCTTATATATGTTCACCCAATGTTGCCTTCGAGAGTTATACCGACCTTAGCTCTAGTGGGGGAGTTTTGTGTAACTGCCAAGCCTATGATAGAATACATACTATGACTGTGCAATGAGTGATCACCCCGAAAACTGACACTTAGAATATAAAGAGAGAGTGAGTGTTTGTTCCCCTTTTCGTGAGGTGTTCGGCTTCGAGAAATTCTAGCATAGGATATTCTTTAAAATGAATGTTTCCCTTGTAATAATGGGGAATGTCTTTTTGAAATTACTTCTAAAAAGGTCTACTTGAGGGCAAGTAGAGTTCAAGTGGGGGGATATTTGATAACATCAAATAACCCTGATACTTTAGTGTCAATTTCCCCTCATATTGGGTCATTTTAGCTTATTATTGTCTATTATGTAGTCTTATTGCTTCATATTTTGTTTCAAGACTATTGATGGGGTATGGAGCAACAAATGAATGAAGTTGGACTCAAGACAAGACTTAAGCCTATCATTACAAGAAGACTACGGCATAACTAAGTAATGAAGTTATGCCGTAACAATATTATGACGTGGAATTATCTATAACTTGAAGATTACGGCGTAACTAAGTGATGAGGTTACGCCGTAACCCTATGATGATGTGGAATTATCTATAACTTGAAGATTACGGCGTAACTAAGTGATGAGGTTACGCCGTAACCCTATAATGACGTGGAATTATCCACATGTTGAAGACTACGTCGTAACTAGTAACAATGTTACGACGTATTGAAGAGTCCGTGGCTAACTGGGAGAACTTATTGAAGAATACGGCGTAACACTACTTATCATCTACGATGTAATTGAAATTACGACGTAACATTTCTTCCAACTACGCCATTACGATGATCACGGATAAGATCAATTGAAGATATCAAGAGCTACGGCGTAACACGTAATAGCGTTACGCCGTAACAGTTTCCTGGCCTATATATACCAGCCGATTTTGCCACTTTGTGATCATCTCCCCTTTCCCAAACCTCTCTAGGGTTTGGGGAGAGCACCACCTGAAGAAGATGACGGAGTTAGGAGCTAGAAGATGAAAGCTCTCGTCTACATTAATCATTTGTATTTGAGTTTGGATTCTCTTACGATTTCCCTTAATCATTTGATGAATACTTATTATTAATTCAAGTTCTATTCAATTATTTGTTCTCTTTTATTGCTTCGTAGAGATATCTTCTTTGTCCATTAATATGAACTAGTTTCGGTAGTATTATATGCTTGTTTGTACCTGTTACACTACCTTAAACTGAATTAAGACCCCAGTTTAGTTAGTAGGCTAGAAGAATTGACCATAGGACACTAGCCTGATGGATTGCAAGGAAATGGGAAGGATGACAACTGACCATACTGCCTTGTGTGAGAATTGACCATAGGACCACCTTACAAGCGGAGGTACTTAAGAAGTTAGAGAGATTTAAGATGTCGAAAGGCCGGATCTCTACCGAATGTGATCTATTAGATTTGGCGCTTAATGACTCAACCAAATATCCAACCTCGGCTTACTACATGGGATGCGCCATGGTTCCTGAGGCGATAGGAAGGAAAGATAGACTAGGATGACCTTACCCTGCAATTCTTAGTGATATTTATGCCACTGTACGATGTTTACGATCTTGAACTATAACCTGAATTACTTGGATTAAAGCTTTATCTCTTCCTTCTTTCTCTTGATTCTATTCTGTGGTGTGCATTGTGACGAATGTTATTCAATACTATTACCTCATTATTATCTTTTACCACATAACATGCTTTGATCTCTTTCACAACAGCTCTTAGGGATGACACTCGGATTTACCTAGGCTCTACTACATGCGACCGGGTACCCTGCCCGTTAGTATGTGTTTATCCTTGTACGTCTTAGTTTATAAGTGTAAAACAGGATGAAAATATGCATCACTTTACAACCCTGTGAGGGGGATACATGCTTTAAACTGAATACAAGTCTTTTGCTTTGGTTGTTGCACGAGTAAACTATCTGCCACTACTACATAACCAAATTCATGAATCTAATCACTTGTGATATTTTTCAGATTCTATCCTAGAGGCAATTCGAGGGTTCTAACCTAAAGGCAAGATGGGAATCATAACCTAAAGGCATGTTCGGGGATTCTAGTGGCATAGATGACTTTTTGAAAAAGTGGTTATAGTTTAGGAAAAATCCTTTTGTTCTCTATAACCAAGGCTCTGGTACCAATCTGTAACACCCCCATTTTTCATAGATCGCAGCGGATTTAGAGTTTGGGGTATTACTTCATGGAAACAAAGACATGATAATAGAAAACGACTCGAAATGAGATGTTTTTGAAAAAGGTGTTATCATTCATTTATTTATCAGAGTTTTTGTAGTAAAAGATATACATTTACTAAAAGAGAGGCCCTTAAAATACGTTTTAAGACACAAAACTGATGAATGATAACTATTCTGGACGTCCTCATGTCCAGTACTTCTCCGTGCCAGGGTTCCTATAGTGCTTAATTACCTAGGATAACATGCTTAAAAGTCAACACGTATGTTGAGTGAGAGTCATAGGTTTAAGTAGATAGAGAATGAATACAAGTTCCATAGAGTTCAGCTTAAACTCTATGTGTGGAAAAGTTTTGAGATAGCGGGTATATTGCACTAAGCTCATGAACCACACGTTAACAGTCCAGGTCATGGGGTCTGTAGACCAACCATGAGGGGACGGGAAGAGTAACTTGCCAAAGTTAACTCTTCAGAGGGTTCAAATATAGTACTTATTGATACCATCCAGAAAGATGTAGTATCAACGGGAGTTGTCAAACTCCAATAGATCTATCAACTATACTCGCGTTCGCTTGGGTAAAATATCCCAGACGATTAGATTCATGAATTTTAGTTATGTAGTGGTGGCAGATAATTTACTCGTGCAACAACCAAAGAAAAAGACTTGTATCCTATTTAAAGCACGTATCCCCCTCACAGGGTTTGTAAAGCATTTAGAAAGCGTTTAAAAGGTGTGAGGCTATGAAAACTCACCTGGGTCTAAGGTAAGTAAGGTAAGGGTTTAGACAGCTCACTCACGTATCCTGGGGGTTGTGTAGGTGTGGGTATGTCAAGTCTTAGTCTAGGTTTTCTTAACTAATCACTCTTAAGGTTTTTACATATAACATAACACCGTTCGGGCCATCGTAATTCAGAAGTATATGACTCCTCACATGAAGCTCCCTACTATTGTATTATGTTATTAACATAATACCGTTCGAGCCATCATAATTCAGAAGTTAATACTCCTCACACGAAGCTCCCTACTATTGAGTTATGTTGTTATTACGGTTTAGTTATAACATAACACCGTTCGGGCCATCATAACTCAGAAGTATATGCAATAATCGTTTGAGGAGCCAGGGCACTTTAAATCGTAAACCCAGCAAACTCGTCAAAACGAAATATCCACATAGTATTCCTCGCATGAAGCTCTCTAGTATTGTGTTATGCTTCTAACTTAAAAATAGGTTTTATACTTATATGAAAATACTCCGTTTATACCCTTCAAGTTTATATATTTACATTTTCTACCCTATACTTATAAACTGATAACAATTAAGCATATAACTTTCTAACTTTTGCACATTTAGTCCCTATACTTATATAATTTAGAGAAATAAAAATGGTCCTTAGACTTCACTAACTTTCAATAATTATCTATTATACCCTTAACTTTATAATGTTTGCAAAACTAGTCCTTTTTAGTTTATAACTTATTTTAATTTCTATCCGAAGGTTTCAAAACTTTGCAAAATGAGTCCTTACGTTTATAACTTTCAAGTAATGTCAAAAATAGTCCCTAGACTCTATAGTTTTAGAAACTTACAATATATACCTCTATGCATGAAAACTATTGCAAAACTAGTCCTAAATTCTAGTAAACTATATTTTTATAAAGCAACTAAGTTTCCTAGCTTATGTTTAGCTAATCTAAGTTCAAATAAGTCACCTAGTTCATATTATAGCATAATATAGGGCAATTTAGCATATAAACTCCTATTTTCCTAAATCTAGGGTTTCTAAATGAAAACATGCAAACGAAATGGTTCAAGGCTATCCTAATGGTTCTAATGCATCTTCTAAGAGTCCTAGGTCTATTCTAAAGCTATTAGATTCAAGGATGAGTCTTACCTAGGTCGTATAAGGGTTAACGAGGGTGCTAGGGTTTTCTAGGGTTTCTCTCGGCCAAAACCACAACTCGACAAAGCTAGGGCTCTCGTATTCGAATTCTATGGCTTCTAGGGTCTTAGTACTACAGAATGTATGTGAGGTAAAGAGGAGAAGAGGTGTGAAGAATAATGAAGGAGGGGATCGCTATTTATAGGGCTCGGATGAGTAGCGATCAAGAAATAATAGGCTAGGTGTCGAGGAGGGGGAAGGTCGAGTAAGCAGAGATAGGGGTTGTGGCAGGTATAAGGGTGACAAGGATGGGCTACATAGTAGCTAGGGGGCTGAGGTAGGCCGGTTGTGGTGGTGGGAGGCCGAGAGAGGCGGTTTAGGCCAAGGTGGTGACAAGGAAGTGATGCACCTCCTTGATTGGGTTCTTAGAGGTGTTAGGGTGCTAGGTAGGTTTGGGGGAGGTGCTAGGGTGCTTGCTTGGTAGTTTAGAGTAGTATAGTAGCTAGTTTTAGGTTTTTTGGTTTAGTTTTAACCTAGTTTTACCTAGAAAGAGTTTAGGGTTTTGCCTAGGATTTGGTGCCTAATTTGGTGTCCTATGAGTGTCCAGTGACTAATATTAAGTCCTAAGGGGCTTATACTAAGTGGTGGTAGCTTATGGTAAAGATTTGAGAAAGTTAAACCTAGTTTTCGGGAAGTTATGGCCTAGTTATGGTTTTGTGCTTATGTGACTTGTACCTAAGTTCTAAGGAGTTGTATTATGTTCTAGGGAGTCTAATATGTCCTAAAGTTGCTATTATAACTCATACTTAAGCTTTAAACACTTTCAAGCTAGTTCAGATAAGCAATTAGGGTTTTAAAGATAACCGTAAACAAATAAGTGCAATTAGGGTTTTCTAATGAGTATAGTGTACTAGAGTGATAGTTTACTTAGTGAAAATATGTTTGTAACCTTGACTTGACATACCGGGATGTTTACATCAAGTAAACATAGTGGTGGTTGGCATAGGTGGATACGTGAGCTTGTCTAGAAGTTAGTTAGGTCGTAAGGATATAATAAAGTAAAAATTTAGCTCGGGAAAATCTTATAGGCATTTCTAACCTAGATTGTGCTTAGTGAGGGCCTAAGTTAAGTTAGTAAGGCTTTTCTAACCTAATGGGAAGTTAGTGGGTTGCTACATATATAAAGAAAAGGAAAATAAAGAAAAAAGTAAAAAAGAATAAAAGTATGAATTCCCGACTTAAGTTTCAACAAATATTGCATATATACATACCTTATAACCCTTAAAACCGAATAAAAGACCTCTTTGATATTCATACTTGGTGCTTACGCCACGTCGGTGCAGTTTTGTTTCTTTTACAAGCATATGGTAAATCTATAAGTTATGACTGAGCTATAAGAGTGAATTACAAACCAAAAACTATTTTTATGAGTGCTTGAGTGAATTTGAAAATATATACACTTTCGTGAGGAGCATGTCATGTTATTCTTGGTTGACTTGGATACACAACAAACACATATTTGAAATTTATACGAGACTTTGTTTTTAAAAGACATTTTTCTTGTATGCTTGGGGGCAAGCATTGGTTTAAGTATGGGGGAGTTTGATGAGTCTCGTATTATACATGTTTATACCCCCGATATTATATGAATTATAGGATAAATAACCTTCTTATTAGGACTTTTGGTACTTAATATGAGAATGTATGTACAGGACAAAGGTTTGGAGAAAGTAACGAGAAACACACGAGAAGGATGACTTTATGAACATATAAGGAAAAAGACATAGTTTGGTCTAAAGCATGCCGCTTATAAGAAGAAAGAACGCCGCTTACGGGCATCTTTGGTCAACTATATATCTACGGGTCAAACATGAAGTGCGCCGGTTATATACTATATAAGCGCCGATTACGCAAAGAGAAGCTCGCCGGTTTTACACCAAATGCGCGGCGTACTTCACATGGCAGTTATACTTTCTACATTAATGAGCTACTTCAATGATAAGACTGATCATTTTCTTGTCATAACTTTCCAGGGACGAGCTAGGGTTTCAATTACACTATATTTAGGAGCATAATTCGGAGGTTTAGACACACCACAACACAGAATCATCATTTGATCACTAGAAGCAGTTTAGTAGTGGTTTGCACCAAAACCACTAGCTAAGGAGTCAGAACCATACTTGGAGAAATACTTTGGAGCACGAATACTTTTGGTATAAACTCGTTATTATGATGGAAATACTTGTTTACATGTTTTACTTTATGTTAAATACTAAGTAGTAACCTTATGTTTATTTGAGGCACTTCTGCCATGATCGTTATGAGAATTGTATCATGAATATTGAATCTATGATGTATGCATTTGATATGTCATTGTTTAGTCTCTTATCATTTGTCTTGATTGATCATTATGATTGCTTAAAGGTCGAAAGATTCAATCATGTTGGTTATATTATGAATTATCTGTCTATAACAAATCATTGCTATGCTTGTGAGAATTGCTTAGTAAAACAAATGATGACCTTGGCTATGACACGTTTAAGGGCTAGTCTCATGTCTAATGGCTTGACTAGAGGAAATGCATGTTTCATACTTCATACTTGGACCACACTTTATGCATTCTGTGTATATAGAATCAAAGGCCGAAAGGAGATTCTTTTACATAGGATAGATATATTAGTTTACATGATTAACCATCGTGCTTTACTCCTATGCTTTGTCCATGTAACTTCTGTGATGCTACTTCTTGTAATTCTCATGTGCTTAGCCTTGAATAAACATACTTTTAATATTAATTGGGAAAACATTTCAAAAATCTTAAATCCAACAAAAACGGTTTTAGTGATAAGTGACAATCATTGGAATCTAATTTTGTTACCTTTAGCTAGCAATAAGAAACAATTACCTCTCTTGGGATGACCTGGTCTTACCTCAAACCTTTACTATAAACGGGGGTTATACTGTTACCCATGTGTTTTGTGTATTAAGGAAATGGTGAAATTATTCTTATAAATTTAAAGATTTCGAAACACATCATTTTCCAATTTTTAAAGAAAAGATTCTTTTAAGAAGATAAAAAACTAAATTTCGTCAAAACCTAAACACCTTTAATTATTTAACACATATAATATAGGGTGAAACAATTTTGTGGGAGCAAAAAGCCACAAGTACCTTTGATGAGCTCTAAAGAGAACCAACTACTCCACGCTTAGCATCTAACTTCTAAATAAACTCTATCATTTCTCGTTCTTCGCATTTTAAAAATCTCAAATAATGAAATCCGCGGATGCTTAGCCGATAATCAAGCCACGCATATATAAAGTCAAATACGGGAACTTGCAAACTCTTAGAAAGAATTCGCGTTTTCTAGCTCCTAGTGTAAGTGACTAGCGAAAGCTCTTCAAGCCATGCATTTAAAAAGTCAAGTATGGGAACATGCAAAAGAGCCGCTCCTTGTGTACAAGACTAGCACAAGCTTTTATGATTACCATTGGTTAAGGGAACAAGCTAGGGCTCAACACGCCCGGATCAAGTCAAAAGTTTATTCCTACTCTCGCCAGCTGGAAAGTCAACAAGGTGTCAAAACAGTTATTATATTTTTGCACATTTTTTCAACTTTTTCTCATTTTTTGTGCTTTTTCATATCATTTTCATCATTTTTTCATCAAATTTTTAAAAAATTTTCAATTTTTTTCAATTCTTTCAATTTTCGAGGAAAAACGGGGTTGCGAGAGTAAACGTCTAAATGAAAGTGCAAGGCAAAAATCAAATCGAAGATTCAACCCCCCCCCAGACTAAAGGTAAACATTGTCCTCAATGTTTCAAAGGTAAGGTAATCCTGCGTATAATCTAAGGCCGTTTATTAATTATGCCAACAGATAAATGTTAGTCGATAAGATTTATGGACATATAATGGATCTCCCGTAAAGCAATGATGAATGAGACTTGAGTGGAGAAGAGATAAAACAACGAGCACGAGAGTCATCATAATTCGGGGACAATCCTGGACATTCACAAACAACCACAAAAACACGAGAATGGAAGAGGTCGCCCCCTCACGTTACTTTACTAGAAACTAGAAAGAAAGAGATAGATGGGTAAGGATGGGGTGCCTCGCATGAAGTGCTTGTTTTTGATTACCGAGTCACATAGCTTGACTCGATCCCCGAATTCAGTCGTCCTTGGGGAAAGTTTGGAGATCCTGGACAACCATGGGTGGTATGTCCCCTCTAAAGTAATGCTTAAGTCTATGACCGTTCACCTTAAAATTGGGACCATCCGGTTGAGACAACTCTATGACCGTTCACCTTAAAATTGGGACCTCCGAAGTAATGCTTAAGTCTATGATCGTTCACCATAATCTTAGCATCATGAATCCTCTTCGTTTTCTCTTTATAGATTAAAGAATTCTCGTAGGCTTGATCACGTAATTCGACCAATTCATTTAATTGCACTTTACGGTGATCATCCGCGGTCTTAAGGTCATAATTGGCATGTTTCAATGCCCAGTAGACCTTATGTTCTAACTCTATGGGCAAGTGGCAGGCCTTTCCATACACCAACTTATATGGAGTGAACCCGATGGGTGTTTTGTAAGCGGTGCGGAAGGCCCATAAAGCATCATCAAGTTTATCGGCCCATGAGGCACGATTTTCACCTACGGTCCATTCTAAACTCCTCTTAATTCCACGATTGGACACCTCAACTTGACCGCTTATTTGCGGATGATATGCGGTACTAAGACGGTGGGTAACTCCATACTTAAGCATAACTTTGGCAAATTGGTCATTACAAAAATGAGTACCGCGATCACTAATAATAGCACGAGGTGTCCCGAATCGGGCAAATAGATCTTTAAAAACTTAACCATAAGTCGGGCGTCGTTGGTAGGGAGCGCCTTCGCTTCAACCCATTTAGACAAGTAATCGACGGCCACGAGTATATATTTATTACCTTGAGAAGACGGGAATGAACCCATAAAATCAATACCCCAGACGTCAAAGATCTCACAAACTTGAATAGATTTTTGTGGCATTTCGTCTTTTTGAGAGATTTTTCCTTGATGCTGGCAAGAATCACAAGACTTCACTAAGTCTTGCGCATCCCGGTATATCGTCGGCCAATAGAAGCCGAAATCAAAAACTTTCTTGGCGGTGTAATTGGCACCATGATGTCCCCCCGTGGGTCCACTGTGGCATGCCATAAGTATGTCATCGGCTTCCTTGCCGTGAACACACCGCCGTATAACTTGGTCGGCACAAACTCTAAACAAATAGGGGTCGTCCAAATAATAATGCTTAACGTCCTTAAAGAATTTCTTCTTTTGTTGGGACCACATCTCTTTCCTAATAAAGTTTCCCGCATGGTAATTCGCAAAGTCGGCGAACCATGGGGTACTAGGGTCATGTGATAAACTCCCAAGTGTCTCAAGAGGAAATGTCTCGGTGATTTCCTTTTTCTCGAGAACACTTTGATGGGGATTTTCAAGTCTAGATATGTGGTCGGCGGCTAGGTTCTCCGCTCCTTTCTTGTCTCGAATTTCGACATTGAATTCTTGAAGAAGGAGAACCCACCGCATTAATCTTGGCTTATTGTCTTGCTTTGCCATTAGGTATTTCAAGGCCGAATGATCCGTAAACACTATGCACTTTTTCAAGAGGAGATAAGGTCTAAACTTTTCAAAGGCATAAATGTCGGCTAACATCTCTTTCTCAGTAGTCGTATAGTGAGATTGAGCATCAGTCATTGTCTTGCTTGCATAGTGTATCGGCTGAAAATACTTACTCTTTCATTGCCCCAAGACCGCCCCGATAGCATAATCTCTAGCATCGCACATAAGCTCAAAAGGCAAGTCCCAATCGGGGGCAACTAATATCGGAGCCTCCGTTAACTTCTTCTTTAAGATATTAAAGGCTTCAACACATTCATTTGAGAAGAAGAACAGGGCATCTTTTTCTAGCAAATGGGTTAGAGGTCGGGCTATCTTAGAAAAGTCTTGTATAAAGCGTCTATAAAAGCCGGCATGACCGAGGAAACTTCGGATTCCCTTGACGGTCGTGGGATGAGGTAATTTTGCGATCACATCGACTTTGGCTCTATCAACCTCAATCCCAGCTTTGGAAATCTTACGGCCGAGGACAATACCCTCTTTAACCATGAAATGACATTTTTCCCAATTGAGAACCAAGTTGGTGTCTTCACACCGTTTTAGCATTTTCTCTAAATGGGAGAGGCATGTGGTAAAAGAATTTCCATAGACCGAGATGTCATCCATGAATACTTCCATAGTCTTCTCGATCATGTCATGGAAAATGGCCATCATGCACCTTTGGAACGTGCCTGGATCATTACATAAGCCAAAGGGCATACGTCGATAAGCAAATGTCCCATAAGGAAATCACCTCCCTCAAACGGAGTGAGGGAGGGGGAAGAATCGGAAACAATAGGTTGAGAAGAAGGAGTCGGATTGCCACTCGAAGCATCATGAAAAAAACCGAGAAGTTCTTGAGAATACTCCTCTGAAACAACATCAATAACATCAATACGGTTAACGGACATCCAATCATCGGTGGAGGAGTATCTTGACGTTTGGTCCAAATTAAATGTGACGACTTCATTACCATTACGTAAAGTAATTTCTTCATCGTAAACATCAATCAAAGCACGGCCCATCCTTAGGAAACCTCTCCCGAGAATGAGAGGAACCCTTGGATCGGCATCAAAATCAACAATCACAAAATCGGTAGGGAAATGGAACTTTCCCACATTGACGATGACATCGTCGGCTATTCCAATGGGATGGGAAGTAGATCGATCGGCAAGCTCGAGGGTCATGCATGTTGGAGTAGATTCGGGAAAAGATAATTTCTTCCACATGGATTTTGGCATAAGGTTAATGCTAGCACCAAGATCGGCCAAGGCGAAGCACTGAACCATCCCCGGAAAATTACACGGAATAAGGAACTTGCCGGGATCTCCAAGCTTTTCGGGTAGCTTCTTAAGGAGAACCGCCGAGCAATTCTCATTCAAAGGGGTTTTGGCCATTTCAAACAATTTCTCTTTGCTATTTAACAAATTTTTAATCATAGACGCAAATTTTGGCATTAAAAGAATAGCATTCGCGAGACTTATATCAAAATGCAAATCTTTGAAAATCTGAAAGAATTTTTCCATTTGGTGGTTCGTTTTCTCGCGGAGCTTTTGTTCGTTAAGTCGGGAAGGATAAGGAAGTTTGGTCGTAACGGGAACTTCTTATTCAAAAACAATTTTTTCTTTTCCTTTAGAAACATTTTCTTTTTGTTTAGACGGTTGGACAACTGGAGGTTGGATGTCTTCGGTTCTTCCTTTATTAGTAGGAAGTTCCATATCCGTTGTCACCTTGGTTTCACGGTCGACTACCTTGGGTGGAGAAGAAGAAGACGAGGTAGTCGGAGCCATGGGTCCTTTATATGAAACATCACTACGGGTCGTGATCGCCTTAACATCGCCCCTCGGGTTAGCGATCGTGTTGCTTGGAAGAGAAGTAGTACCTGAACCCGAGGGTCGATCATTTAAAGACTTCTTAATTTCGGTCATTTCCTTAAATAACATCCTTGTTGTTTCTTCATGATTTTTATTGACAATTTGTTGATTTTGATTTTCAAGAACTAATTGTCTCAACAACTCTTCCGTGGGCGATTGATTTTGAACAACACCTTGATTTTGATTTTGATTAACATTTTGCCCACGGTTGTTGTTATAGAAACTTTGATTTTGAAAATTTTGATTCTCATGATTAACGTTTTGAAAATTCCCTTGATTTCCTTGAACAAAATTTCCTTGATTATTTTGAAAATTCCCTCGATTCGGGCCTTGGTTATAATTCCCTTGGTTTTGAAAACCCCGATTTGATTAAACCCTTGATTTTGATTTTGAAAACCATGATTAGCTCGATTTTGGTTTTGATTGACTTGATTATTACGATTTTGCACATTTTGGTTAAAACTGGGTGGTCCAAGATAATTGTTGGAACGGTAGCTGAGGAGATTCCGATCTCCTTGGGGTTGGTAACTGTTACCACCCATGTTTGCAGCATACACTTTCTCGTGAGCAAAGGCACCGGTTGCCGGACACTCATAATATAGATGTGGACCACCACACGTTTCACAACTCTGATTCACTACATTGACGGTCTGAGAAGGTTTTTCTTCATCTTTGACGAGTAAACCAATTTGTTTAGTAAGAGTCGTAAGAGCATTCAACATTTCGTCATTAGATTTGCCACTAGTACTTGAAACTTGGGTTTTGCATCTAGAACTCCTCACTTTCGCTTTGTTTTCAATGATAGTGAAAGCTTCTTGAGTATTTCTAGACAACAAATTTCCACCCGCAGCAGAATTGAGAGAATCTTGATCAGCGTGATTTAACCCATTGTAAAAAGTGTCAATCTGATGCAAGGGTGAAAACCCGTGATTAGGACATTTTTCTAGCAAATCCTTAAATCTATCCCAAGCTTCAATGAACGATTCATCAAAAGCTTGTTGGCATCGAAAAATTTGAGTTCGGAGATTAGAAGTTTTAGAAGGAGGATAGAAATGATTTATGAACTTGTTTGCTAGATCACCTCAAGTGTGAATCGAATTCGGGGGTTCCTTTTCTAGCCAAGTCCGGGCTGCTCCTTTGAGGGAAAAGGGAAACAATTTCATCTTAACCACATCATAAGGAACTTGATTAATCTTTATTGTTTCAGCAATGTCGGTGAAATTCCTAATGTTAATATAGGGATCTTCGTGATCAAAACCATGAAAAGAGATACCCGTGATAAGATTGAGCAACCTGTGATTAATTTCGAATTGATTTGCTTGAATATCGGGAATCACGATGGCTCACCTAACACCATGGAAGGGTAATTGGAGTTGTTCCTCCATCAGACGTAAATCATTAAATGGTTGGGGTCCCACCGAAGGAACCCCGTTTTGTTGAGCACCACCCATCGGCGGGGTCCCATATTTTGATCGTTTTGGTTCATTTCCTCAATGGTTGGGAAATGAACACGATTCGTGTGTCGTATAACCCTTTCGGGATCGGAAAGTGTTGAAAGAAGGTCGTTAGACGAAGAACGGGTGTTCATACACCAAAAAGAAATAAAAAGTTTAAAAAGTTAAAAAGAAAAATAAATTTAAAAAAAAGAAAATATTTTTGGTCTTTTATATATAAGAAAACTTAAAAATCGCAATATTTTTGGTTTTTCAATTTTTTGATTTTTTATTATTATTTTTTTTTTTGGTATTATGCAAACACTTTAGGAAAAGTGTTTAGTATTTTTGATTTTTTTTTTCTTTTTATATAAGAAAATATTCACAAAATATGAAAAGGAAGGTTTTCAAAACACGATTTAAAAAACGAAAACCAAAATCCACTTCAACCTTCCCCGGCAGCGGCGCCAAAAGTTTGGTGTCTTTAAAACCAATTATATATTAATCATAATCCAAGGAGATCCGAAAGAAATATGGATAACCCGAGTCGTAGTCCGTGTGAAGGGTGAATGGAATCGTGGTTAACGATTCGTGAATTCATGTAGTGAAAAGTGAAATAAGAGTGAATATGTGGAGTTTTAAACTACAAATTGCAAAAATAACAAATAGGCACGTAAATTAAACACGGAAACAAAGCACACAAGGTTAAAACGTAAAATACGTAAATCACGTAAATCCCGGGCTAATCCCGAGATTTAAAAGCAACTAATTAAAATAAAAGGGCTACGGGTGAAAACTAAATTTTCTAAAGTCCTAAATGTAATTAAAATCTTTTTTGAAAAATTAAAAATATTTTTTAGGGTTTTTCTTTATATAAAAATGAATTAAAACTATTTTTTTTTTGTATTTTTAATTTATTTTAAAAGCAAATAAATATGAAAAATAACTTGAAAAGTGCAAATTAAGTTTTGAAAAATTTAAAATAACTAAAAACTCATTTTGAAACAGAAAAGATATTTTTTTGGCTATTTCTTTAATTACTGATGATATAAATAATGCATAAAAACGTTATTTATATTTTTCGATATCTCTACGTTTTGACGATCACAAAATGTAAAAACATTAAACGTAAGATTACTATGTAAACAAGTATTAAGTTAGTTTATATCATTTTATCCAACTAAATCACTTAAGGTATGAATAAACAAGTGCTTAATACATTTCATGATCAAAGGGGTATTTAATTAATTATTACAAAGTTTATTAAATAATATAAACATATTATATAATTTTGAAAAACACTTTTGGTAATAAAGGAAAATGTTTAAATCATACTAAATATATGAATTCAAATTTTTAACCAAAATCAGTTAGTTTTTCACCAAATAAACTTTCCCCATAAAAAGACAAGAAATCTGGCCGTTACAGGTGCGCGGCCCCCTTAATTTTAAGGGAGCCGGCCTCCATTTAAGGGGGCCGGCACGCTCCCTGTGTCAGAATTCTTTGTCTATAAATACCACCTCAAACCTGGTATTTTACTTCACATTTTGCACTAAAATTTTCAGATCCAATCCTTTCTAAACATCTTTCAAAACCCTTTGATCATAAGTTTATTAATCTTTGTTTCAAGTGATTCAATCCCTCCTCATCCTTTCTCATCCAAAGTGCAAGAGAAGAATACTCCTTCAACATCAAGTTTAAGAAGTATTGTAGATTAGTAGTGTATATTGTGTAAATCATTTGTGAAGTTATGTTGTGCTTGTAATAAGTAGTTTTAGGCGAAGTAGAAGTTGTGTAGAGAAGAAGAAGTAAAGTAGTGTAGTGAAGTGGTGTGAAGTAGTGAAGAAGTTGTGGTGTGTACAAGTAGTGTAGAAGTTGTGAAGTGTTGTGAGATTGGTTCTAGCTAGGATTAGAACCCGACATCTATCTTTGTGTCGTTAAATTGGTGTAAGCAAAAGTCGTGTAAGGTTTCTCTGCCACAAGGGAGTTGTTGACATAGTGAAGAAAACTCTCGAGTAGGTGACTCGGGGAGTGGAGTAGGAACAAGGAAGGTAACCTTGTAGCCGAACCACTATAAATCCTTGTGTTGTGGTTTGATCTTTCTAACTCTATCCTTTCATTACTTACATACTTTTATTATATTTGCGTAGTTAGTTAGTAACTCTATAATTGTTCATATAGTGCAAGTGTTGAATTTACATAAACTAGAATCGAAGTTTTTAAAAACAAACTTGTTTTTATAAATCTTAAAACGGACGAAAACTATTCAACCCCCCCCCCTCTAGTTTTCCACAATTGGTATCAAGAGCCACGTCAAACAAGATTTTTAAAATATATTGTATTTTAAAACTTGAATCAATCTATGGAATCGGAAAAATATTTAGAAGGGCAATCTATATAAAGACCACCACTATTTGAAAGTGATGGATTTTTATATTGGAAAAATCGATTCGAAACTTATGTGAAATCAAAGGATCTAGATCTTTG